>CABFOV010001132.1:46921-90494 GCA_902141375.1 Timema poppense
TTTTTTTTTTTTTTTTTTGCAGATCTTGTTTGATCACCTCTTGTAAGAGTTTGTATTTTTGCTGACATGATAGTGTGGGAATAGCTAAAACTGATACGTGAGATATTTTTGGGCATGTTTTGGTTTCCTGTACTCTAGGGTCCCACTCATATAACAGGTTAGGTTCCAGACCCCCTCAAAAAGTGGAATACATCCTTCTTTTAAACCTGCACATGCTTATAAAATTCTAATAACATGTTTATACCATCATAAATAATGTGTGAAATAGAGCTAAGCCTATAAAAACTGTAAACAAACTGTGTTACCAACAGTAAAATGGCACCTAAATCCATTCTTTAACTCGGCTGTTAACTGCATCATGCTGAAAAATGTTGAACACAATGGACATATTTACAATTGAAAACTGCCATATTAGTGGAATGATGAAAAGAGGGGCCTTATTGTATACTGAGTCTATAATTATGTTGTCTTTTCTTTTTCACAATATTATATCTAGAACCAGAAAACATTACAGTTTAAAAAAAAAAAATTCCTAGTCAAGTTTATAAATGAAAAGTGGGAATGCATATTGTCTATTTACAGGTTGATTCATATAAAACTGATGCGTTTCATTATGTATTTATTTGAACATGAATGGTGCAAGTAACAATGTATTGTGTCTTAAATAAACAGTATATCTGGGAGATTACTTTACATTTACATTAAATTCTGAAAATGTCCTTTCTCTGCCTCAAGACACATCTGAATACGAGCATTGTGTGGGGGTGTAACTATCATTGGCTTTGCGTGTAATGTTTTTAAACTGTCTACTGTCGGGGAGCATGTAGTGTAGACTCTTTTCTTCAGATAACACCACAGAAAAAAAGCCTGGTATGTTAAATCCAGTAGTCTCGATGGCCACAAGTTTCTGGAGAAGATCCGGTGGTCAAAGAAACTTTGTATCAACGCCATACTCTTGTGTGACGTGTGACAAGTGACATCATCCTGTTGAAAATACCCCCGATGCAGCTCAATATTATCCACTTGCTCATTTAATTCAATTAAGATGTGTGTGTACAGTGTGGTGTTCACAGTCCCATTGAAAATAAATGGTATGGAACTCAGCACGGACTTTCTCGCTCTATTGCTTAGAAATGGAAATACTTACTCAAAACTAGTAATATATGTGAAACAAAATTATATACACTAGCAAACCCAAGAATAAATTGCACTATACCTATGTAAAACATTTTTTGAGTCTCGGTTTTAAATTTTATAATGTTATAATTAAAGAATTAATGTCCTCATGTGTATGTTTGGACCAATAAAAAAATATCAATATTGGGTCCACAAGGGTCAACATTTCGTGTTAAAAGTTTCGACTTCCGGTTAAAAATTTTGATATTTTATTATGTGTTGCACATCTTTAGGTCATCACATTGATATTAAATCTGTTATTTATAGATTTTGACCAATAAAAATGTAAATGTTGACTATTGAGTCTAAAATGGAGATAGATCATGGTTGTACAAACATTTCTCCTAAGGTGTTTAAGGGAAAATAAAATACACTTTTTGAGAGACTTACTTATGTTTAATTACTCTATGGCATTGGAGAATTATTGCGTTAAAACTTTTAAGTTGTATCTTTACAAAAAGCTCACAAAATTGTATTAATATCTTTGCCACTATCTCAGAAACTGTTGGTTTTATAAAAATATATTTCATATAAAAGTTTTTTATTTATAATAGTACTACAATTTTGCAATGATAAGTTATTTAGTATCTCAAATAGTTGTGGAGATACGGAAATTTCTGCTTCTGTAAAGTACCCTGAAAGTAATTTTCATGGAATAATTAAAATAGCCACTTTGTTAATGATCTTAATCAACACTTAGATATGAATTTTAATCAAAATCATTAGAGCTGATTTTGAGAAAATCAATTTTATTTTTTCTCCCTCTATTAAACTACTCTTAATTTCAAGTTTAAACAGACACACAGCCAGACAAAATTGCAAAGACCACTTTTTAGGGTTTGGTGGGTCATGAGACATTGACAGCCATCAACATTTCAGGTTAGATTTTTTTACGGTTGCAATACTTTACCTTAAGTGTTCAAAAAATTTAAAAAATATATATATTTGCAAATATCTTAAAAGTTATTGGTTTAAACATTTTTCAAATAACATATTTTTATTATAAATAGAGCTACATATTTGCAATGATAAGTAATTTTGGAGATATGATTAAAAAAGAATTTATGCATCAGACCGAAGCCCTTAAAAAGTCATTTTGCTGAAATATTGAGAGTAGATATTTTGTTTGGAATCTTTATAAATGTTTTAAAATGAAATTTAATCAAAATCATAATGCCATTTTTGAGAAAATTGCTTTTTTCTCTTTTTTCCCTGCAGTAAACTATCCTTAATTTTAGGGTTAGATATCCAATTACAAAAACCCCTCGAGGCAACCCTATGAAAACCCTAGCTACCAAGTTTTAGCCCTATAGGTAAAATAGTTTAGGCTCTAGTTGGAGGTACACAGACGGAGATTCAAAAACTACTTTGGGGGGTCATGAAACGTTGATATTCATCAAAATCTCGAGTTCGATTTTTTTTTATGATCACAATACTTTCTCTACCTGTAAGATAGTGAGAAAGAAAAAATTGGATGGACTGACTATTCTCTCTTTTAATATTGCACATCAGACTCCAACTTTCACTGTTTTTATAGGTGCTTCATGAATGGTGTGCAAATGTTGTGTGGCCCAAATGTGTGTGTTCTGTGAGTTCACGTAGTCACATAGTTGGAACCATGCCTCGTCTGTGAGCCATGTAATGGACGGTATGCCAAAATTTTAAACAATTAATGCCTGGAACTAGAGTATAAGTACTCTGTCTCCTGCGACAGACACCTTAATGACTTAATTAGTAACCGCAGCAGTCACACCTGAGCGTCCACAACAACCATCGGCAGTGCAGACGAAAGATGCTTGCCGGTTTTACTCACAAGCGTTCCAGTTATTTCAAACTTGTGTACCAATACCATTATTGTGTTCTTTTCAGGGGATTGCGAGGACCCAATCCCCTCTGGTACACTCTTTGCATCGCTGTGACTGAGTTTGTTATCCATTAGGTTTGCGCAAAAACAATCGCTGAGGTTGTGTATACCGCATCTTCACAACGATAATGACAAAACTAAGACAACAATGGTGAGTTAAACAAGCGAAAAATCCTTAACAGTTGTGATGCACCATCTCATTACAAATAAAATTAAACTCCTAGAGCTCCCACTTAAGTTTGAAAGCAAAACGGAGCACTACAATGTATTCAAATGAAAAGTATTAGTTTGAAATGAATCAACCTGAATAGTGAGATTATCATTGTCATTTTGCCAATTTAAGAATTAGTCATCCACATAAAGTAAACATAGTTGAGTTGGAATGTTTGTTTGCAATTTTGAAAGATGAGATTAAATTCTGCTCACTAGCAGAGCAATTATTTGCAAGGGACATTTATCAGGGTTTTTCAAGGAGAACATGAACTAGTAATAGAACAAAAATAAATAATCGATTACTTGATTTTTTTAAGTACAAACATTTAATGTGGATATTTTGAATTATGTGAAAATAAAAGCTTTTTAGAAATTTTACAAGCTTTTAATTAGGCTCATATATACAAGAAGATGTCCCTTACCAACCCAATTCATTATTTAATCCAATTGATGTTTGCATCCTTTTACATTTGTTACTGTAATAAATAATTTCGTTACCAATGCTATATTTATCTAATCACTAAACTCTCAAAATTATCATAATTGATAAACAAAATCTCACTCAGATTATTGTTTATTTTATTATAAATATTGTACAAAATGCTTCACCATTTTGAAAACTGAACGAAAATGAGATTTTATTAATTCTTGATGGAGTGATGAATAGGTTTTATTGTGTGAAGGCAGCATTAGAGGAACTTGATCGTTAAAGGAGCTTTCCCCGAATTACTTAGTACTTGTAATGTACCATAAGAGTCAAAATTATTTGACTGATTTAATCGTGTAACCATGTGGAAGTTGTAATTCACACAGACACCATGTTATACTCTGATACCCGCCTCGGTGGCGTAGTTGGCTAACGCGCTTGTCGTGTTGAAGCTCGACTGCTGAGGACGGGAAGATCGAGGTTTGAATCTCGGTCGAGTGAACTAGAGGGGGTTTTTCCTAAATGGTTTTCCACTCTCCCTCCACGCAAATGCGGGTTCACTTCCTCTAATTCAACCTTCCCAATTCACTAATCGATTAGCGTAATTAGTACTTAAAGTGTGTAACCCGAACAGGTAGTAAGATGCGGTGCTAAATATTAATATTAATATACTCTGATGCCGGCGGAAGATCTCATTTTTGATAGCCTACAGGTGAACATGGTTTCACAGGATCTGTGTCATCTGTCATCATAATAAAGTGTTGCTAAATTTACACATTTATTTTGTGTAGTTTACACGCATACTTTGAAAAATACAAAATACAGTTTACAAAACATTATGAGGAAATAAGAAAAACAGGGAGGGAGGGACAGTAGATAAATCACAATATATTATTCAATTTTAGAATTCCATTAATCATTTTAAAAAAAATTCCTCATCCAATAAAGGGGCACTCACAAATCGCTCATATAAGACTATTAAACAATAGTGAATCTGTTTCTCAGTACTGGACAAATTTTGTGATATTTATAAAGCCACACACAGAACATCTGCAATCCATTTCATACTACACTTGTCTGTGTCACTTTTAGCTATGGAAAAATATTAATAATGAAAATGAATTTAAAGATCTCAATGTTTAGTTTCACATATTCCAATAAAGACACTTTTATAAACACCTTAATGATTTTTATGTGACTGTCAACTATTACGAAGTGAGGTGACCTTAGTCCACTTAAAAATTTATGAAATATTCTCTCCTTAAAAGATAATTAATACTAGAGCTGTGTCTAAAAATTAATCATTTCAATTTGAAAAATTGATTAAACGCCTTGCTATAGTATTTTCTTTTTTTGAATTGAACATTTAACTTATGCTGAAGTGCAGGATTTTTCAACTGTGATGACAAATTCTCTAAAGAGTATGTCACATCCATAACTGTTTCCGGCCTGTGGCCTGGGTCAATTTTTTATTCAAGCCATATATTTTCCAATACCGGCTTGCTAGGCCTGTCGTAGCTTCATATGCCTTACAATCTAACTTAAGACTAGGACAGGCACAACATCCAGTCCCTGGCCATTAATTCATCACTGTGAAAGGTTAACACCACATTTCACTAATTATAAATTTTTCGGCCATGTCAGGAATTGAACCTTTAGCTCAGTAGGCAAACACACTACCAACTGAGCTAAGTTATCGGATTCTTAAGATTCTGTGAAGCCTACAGGGGTGGCTCAAAGTAAATTTTGCGCCAGGGCGGGATTTCTTTTTGGCGCCCTACCCCCCTCCCCCTATACAAGGTGTATATTAATTGGTGTCAAATTTCTTGCGGCAAATTCCCATCGACCAAACATTATGAAGAAATCATTTACAGATGGATCTAGAAACGATTAGTTTCAGGGCTAGTAGAAATGTTCTTACTAAATTATTAATAAGCAATCAAACAGCTGAAACAATTTCAAGAAACAAGACGAAGTTGGACAAAACAAACAAAACACAAGAATATAGAACATTTTGTTACAAAAACTGTTCAAAATAGTATTCTGTTACTATGTACCCTCCGAGTTTGTGTTCCATTCTTTGTCTTAGGTCTACTCTCTTGAGTTTACCTGGGCTGTTACATATTTTATCACATCAATTTGTGATACACTCTCTTAAAACCCCAACATTAGGCGAAATAGTTAAGTAAACAATGGAATTTAAATGTTCCAAGAGATAAAAAGCCATCAAGTTCAAATCTGGTGTTGAAGCAGGCCATTCAATAGATCCCCCACTATCAATCCATCTTTGAGGAAAACCTTTAAAGAGTGAGGTTTACCTTTGGAGAGATTTGTAATTACATTTAGATTTGAAGAAAAGTTAGAACTGGTGGATAGGTCCATATTGTTCTGAAAAGCTCTCTGAACCATGAGATCAGTGCAAACTGGTAGAGAGAGAAAGATTGAAGATTATTGGGTGGAAGGCAAGAGGGAGTGGGAGAGGGTGACAAGTCAGAGTGAGCAATTTATTTTACCTGGGGATGCTTACTGTCTTTCTTTTGTTTTGAAGACTGTTTGACTTCTCACATTATTAAAATAAATGTTCTTTTTTTACTTTCTTAGATACAAAAAGTAGTGTAGTAGTAAACTTTTTGCCCTCAAGATCGTATGGATCTTGACGTTTCATGTGACCCCAAATAGGAGTTTCACATTTCTGTGCATTCTTAACGATTAATAAATTGAGCCCAATTTATCAAATCTATATTTCAGCTCGCATGGAGAATATTCCTTTTAGGCCCTAGTCAATACATGTGACAGTATTTTCCTGAATTCGACCTCTAAGAGGTAAAAATAGGGTGTTGAAATTTTTAAAAATTGAACCAGCGGACATTGAGCTTTGAAATTTAAAATGAAGGTTCATTTCTAAAATTTTGTTTAAGTATTTTCAGGGTTTTTCAAATTTAACTCCCCAATGTGACAGAAAGGAGTGGGAAATATAATGTCCTTTAAACTCAATGAAATTTAATATCTGGGGGTTGTTTGGGTCACAGAATAAGAATATGACATTTTTGTGTACCACGCTAAAAAAATGGGTCCCAAGGTCTGTTGGAGAAAAGAGGGTAGAGGGTCAAAACTTCCTAAACTAAAATAAATTACTATTTATCACTGTGGTAGAAATTTGAAACGTGTCGGGCAGCTAAAAAAACTACTCCATAAAATTATAAAAGTCTGAAAGTTTTTAACTTTTACTTTGGATCTCGGGAAATAGGGAAGGGGATCTATAAACAGAAAAAAAACAAAACTTTTGAGGTGTGGTTGAAAATATAAACATCTCATTCAAGTAGAAAAACAACCCTAAATAATCGATAGCCAAATATGTCCTAAAATTTGAAATTTCTTAATTTTAGCTGGAAAAATGGGGCTAGGGGCTTACATTTTCCAAAATTATAGACACAACTAATTTCCAGTGTGGTAGAAACCTGAAACTCGGAAGAAAAGTAAATAAAAGGAGCTTGCCAAATATCTATGAGTCTGTACATTTTAACATTTAAATGGGACCTCAGGAAATGAAGGAAAGGGGTATACAATTTTTTTTAAACTTGTAGGTGTGATAAAATTATTTTAAATTTGTTAATCAGGTAAGTAAGTGACCCTCAAGATAACCAAATAAATCTTATGTTTTGAATTTTATAACTGGGAGTTTAAATGGTGAAGAGGGATTTAAATTTGGGAGGCAGGCAACTCCAGATAACCAAATAAATCTTAACATTTGAGATTCATAAGTGGGAGTTAGAGAAATGATGTAGAGAGGCAGGTATGGGGGTAAAATTTCCAAAACTATAAGAATAAACTAGGCTGACTTTTCACAGTATTAGACAATTTATATTTGTCAGGCGGGTATAAGGACCACCACAAAACTTTATAAAGTTCTTAATTATAAAATTTTAAAATGGAGTGGAAAATGGGGAATGCAGATTCCCTGAAAATTTCCAAAGCTGATATAAAAACAATTTTTGAGGAAGTAAGAAATTTAAATTCTGCATGTATATTAATATACTTTCCCATATACAGTATCCTAATTATGTCCTAACATTATACCATTTCAACAACTAATGTAGAACACTATTATCGATGTGGTTAAGTTGAAATTTGGTAGGCAAGTAAATAGACCATATAAGATAACCAAATAAGTCTTCAAATTTTAAATCGGAACTGTGGGAACTGAAGAGAGGGAGTTAATGGACAGATTCCCAAAATAATTAGAAAATCTACTTTTTGGCTTGGAAGAAAATTTAAATTCTCCAACGTGGTAAGAGAACCACCCCACATAATTATAAACGTTGGAAGGTTTTGAATTTAAAAATCAGGTTATGTAAATTTATGGGAAGAAGGTGGGAAGAAGAAGTGAGTGGGGGGGCCCTAATAATTTCCTCTATTAATAAAAAAAACTTTTAGAAATGGTGGATAACTTTAACTTTATAAAGGCAGACGAAAAATGTTTAAAATTAAACGAATACAAAAACTTAAGATTATCTTAAAGTGGATCCACTGGTATTGCAATTACATAGCTAAAATTTGAAGAATATACTAGAGCCAAACTAGAATCGACATAACAATTTAATTAAACAAATTCTGCCGAAATAACTTGGTCATTATTCGCTTTAGGAAATCATGATTCTCAATATATAATATGTTTCTGTAATAAAGTCTATTATTTCATTATTTTATGCTCTTTGGTTAAATGGGATGGTCTTTTCCAACACGTTTCTGTAACAATGTTTATCACTTCGTTTCACTTATATTATAATTGTGTTTAGGTAAAGATTGTGTTGTCAATGTTTTGTGTTAGTTTGTGCACTCAGTATTTGGACTAGATATTTTCCTTATCTGTAATATTTTAAATTCATTAATTAACATTTTTTTATGATTGCCATAGTTAGCTCCATGGTACTACTAATGTGTATATTTGTAGTACAATGAGCTAGCTCAGGATTATTGTACACGGAGGAACTATTAAAATGATATCAGCCGAATGTTTAACATCCTAACCTAATTTTATATAGTTTGATATGGCCTACCATTGTGAAAAATGGGTAAAACTACTAGTATTTTATAAACGAAATTACAAAGCTACTGTACAGATTCATACAATTTTGATTTGATATAATTTAATTTATTAACAAAATCATTATATTAGTTTGCACTATGCAGTTGTCTATGTATTTACACTTTGCTTATCCTGAAAGGTAGATTATCTTGATGTGCTACATTAGCTCAACTTATAAAATAGTGCCATACTGTAATCACATAGTTAACATTGAAACAATAAATAGCCTTTTATTTTGGGAAACAATTTGGATATCTAAACAATCAATAGTATTATGATGAAAATAACTATTTTTGCACACCCCAAAGGGATAGTGAGGCACAATAATGAAAAAGTATGATTATTTAAAACTGGTCCAAATTCATTAATTTTGTAAAAAATATATTTTACCACTCTTGTTGTATTATAAAGATGAATGATCTGATTGGGGGACATCACAATGCTACCTCAAGAGAAGAAAAGCTATTTGAGTAAACCTGTATAATTATTTTCATTTATTAATTTAACGTTTGAGTTTTGGGTGTATTATCAAAATTTATCACTACATTCATCATGGTAACTGGCGTGGAGTGATCCTTTTAACATTGCAAATTTCTTTCCCATAATATAATCCATAACCGCAAAATAAACCTTTTTGTTTGATTACATTTATTTAAAAATCGAAAGCAGTGATCTCTAATATATAAGAACTTTACCAGTTTTTCCTTAGGCAAGATAAATATTTTGTTTGAAATATTGATAAAATTGCTTCTGTGAATTTGAATATTTTAATTGGGAATTATTAACAATATTAGTAACTCAAGTATGGTTTGTTAATATTTAAAAAATATATTTTCACATTTTTCACTATCCTTAATAAAAAGAAAAAATGTCGGCGTATATCACATTCAAATGAATTTTTAAAAAACATTGATGTTATTAATTTAATAAGTTGTCATTTCCAGCTAAAAAATATTTCGAACTATGTAATTTCTGATAAAATATCATCTGCTTCAGTGGCCTCATGGTCTAAAGACTTGATGGCATCACTCTCATGTTGGACTAAACTTCTGATTACTAGGAGAGTGGGGTTCAAATCCTGGTTGGGTGTACTGATGGTGGTTTTCCACTCTCACTCCCCGCAATTGTGGCTACTTACTTGCTTGCTCTATGGCATTAGGAACTCGAAAGTCCATTGCCATGCTTTTAAAAGTATGCCATTTATATTTATATCTTGAACTAGTTCTATCCAGTCCACTTCATTACACCCTATCTCTATATTGAGCTAGTTCTATCAACTCCATCTCATTACATCCTATCCCTATCTTGAGCTAGTACTATCCAGTCCACCTCATTACACCCTATCTGTATCTTGAGCTAGTCCTCTCCAGTTCACCTCATTACACCCCATCTCTATATTGAGCTAGTTCTATCCAGTCCACCTCATTACACCCTCTTACAGGTCCATTCTAATGTTATCCTCCCCTATGCATCTAGGTTTTCCCAATGGGGTTGTGAGTCAGTAGCCTGAACAAGGTTCTGAAATCTCCCATTCATATTGCATGTCCTGCCCATCATAATCTATGAGACTAAATTATCTTAACAATGTCTTGTGGTTAGTACAGGGTATGTAACTCATCATTATATAACATCCTCAAATCCCCAGTAGACACACACCTTTTTGGACCAAATATCATCCTAACCACCTTGTTTGAGAACACCTTAGATTTATTTTCGCCATGTAAAGTAAAAGACCCCGCTTCACACTCATAGAGAATAACCGGTAAACTTATTGTTTATATTCTGAGTTTCATATTCCTTGAATGCAGGCAAGGTGTCAATAACTTACTGGGTGAGTAATAGAATGCATTTGCCGACTGTATTAATTTCCTTATTTCCAATACAATAGCATTATTGCTAATTAAAATTGTTCATAAATATTTAAACTCATTAACCATGTTGAATGATATGTTGTTCGAAATAACTCTAAACTATCATCCCCAAGCTGTGTTCTCTGTGCGATATCATATACTTAGTCTTTTCAACGTTCACTTACAAACCTATTTCCTTACTAGTTTCTATTAAAATTTTTGCACTACTTGAAACATGCTCCTTACTATTTCCCAACAAAGTCAAATATCTGCGTATCCTGAAGAGCTACATTGTACCGTTTAATGTCAACCCTTCTCTACTCTCTTGCTTTACCCTGATAGCGTACTATAAAGCTAGATTAAAAAGTAATGAGGAAAGTGCATCTCCTTGTTTCAACCCACTATGTATTTCAAAAGTATTTAATAAATATTACTCAGCCCATACCCTGCCATTCGTATCAATCAAACATGCCTCATTTTGCTTGAAAATTTTATGGGCATCCCAAACTTAATCAAAATTTCATATAAATTATTTATTTTAACTGAATCTTATGTATTTTTAAAATCTATATATAATTGCTGAGTGTTATGTCTTATTTCCATTTTTTTAATAAAAATTTGCTGAATAGTAAAAACCTTATCCGTTATTGATTTATTTCGTTGAGATCCACACTGATCGGCAATTATTTCCTCCGCATATGGAGTCAATCTAATTAGAATTATGCTAGATAAAATTTTATAGCATCTTTGTATTAGTGAGATACCTTAATAAGGGTCACAAATGCAGGTACATTTTTTCAAATTCATCCATCCTAATTTACTAACCTAATTACTACATATGTATATATACTGAACAGGTAGTAAAACACTTCTAAAATATAAATAAATAAATAATTCATAATAATTGATATATATAACTCATCTCTTTTTATTTTGATAATGGTTAAGGAAGTTAAAGAACCCTCACTTTATGAACATAAACATTCACTGTACCACAACACTGAACATGCAACCAAAGGTGTCAATTTCATCTTGTCTGGACCATTGATATCAAGGTCAGGGCTCAAATCCCGACTGTATATACCAAGTGTGGCTATCAGAAATGGTATCTCACTCTCAATCTATGCAAATGCGATTATCCTACCACTGAAATACACCTTCCTTGTTTACAGCTAGTGTACTCAATTCTTGTAAAAATGCAGATAGCTTGAACAAGTTGCTAGGTGTGAGACATAATAAGTAAATGGTTAAAACCAAATCGATCCGCGTTAAATTAATTCATAAACTTTATATAGCCTATAAATAATAAGGCCTATATTATCTGTTTTTTATAAGTTAATATAGTCATTATTGCATATTTTATTTAAAAAATAACCTGCCTCAGTGGCGTAGTTAGCCAAAACACTAGTTTTGTGTTGTGCTAGACTGCCGAGGACGGGGAGCTCGAGGCTTGAATCTCGTTCAGGGGAACTGGAGGGGGATTTTCCTAAATGGTTTTCCACTCTCCTTCCACACAAATGTGGGCTCACTTCCTCTAAATCCAACCTTTCCAATTCCTAATCCATTAGCATAATTAGTACTTAGGTGTATAACCCGAACGGGTAGTAAGATGCGATGCTAAATTAAATTTAATTAATTAAATTATTTAAAAAATAGAAATTGTGTATATTTAATACTTTACAATAAGAATATCTAATGTCAAGAGATGTAATTAGAATGCATAGATTGGAATTAACTAAGCCTGTATTTTATATCTTATAATTGCCGGCAGGGTTGTAGAATGGGTTTACCTACACTACCAAATGTAACCTGCGAGATCGGGATCTACCTTGGTGGTGCAGTGAGTGTAGATTATTTACAAACTTCACATCTTACAACTCATTTAAATTGGCTGTATATTTACACAGTGTATCTACAAATCATTATCCTACATATAAAAAATTCCATGACTCTTCCAGGTGTTTTAAACTCTATTTTTTCTGTCACAGCATTTTTTCTAGTCTTCCTAGGTAAATTATGGTTTTAACGAGTATTACATTGATTACCAATTTTAAAATCAAATGTTAAACACTTTAAAAAGGTTTTTAAGCCAAGTATTTAAATTTAATTTTTTTTTGCTCATTTTAATTAAATTCCCTGACAATCCCCTGCTTTTCCTGACATTCTTTGTTGTTTCTTTTCTCTTTTTTCTGCATGTAGCCACCCATTACACTAATGATACAAGGATGAAAAAGTAGAATCTATAGAAAGTGTATACAGCATTTTTTTGAAGGGAGGGAAGGAAACAATTTTGTATAAGCTACCTATATAGAACCACTGGGGTCCAAACCCCATCCCCTAGTCATCGGAAAACATGACAAGATGAGACTCTCACTTTTGGTCCTCATGATCACCAATGTGAATGAGCTTGATCAAATTTATTTTTCACTCTCTCTAAACAAACCATCTTCGCCTAGCATCTCATCACATATTTACTCCATGATATTAATATATAAACTTATGCATAGCGTACTAATGAATAACATATTTTATTTTACTATATAAATATCTTAAATAAAGTAAAGTGGATTTCCTTTCCTTTGAGTGTCTTGTAGTTTTTTAATTTAAAACATAATTTTTGTAATCAGGATGATTTCTCCAATTTTTTACACCATTTAAAATAAATTCACAATTAGTCATGTTACTACATTAACAACTTGCACTGAACAACATGTCCCGCTTTGGTTGGTCTGTTAGTAACCTTCCAGGTAAAGATTATTGAAAGACTTAAAAACCGCTCTGAGTGACAGCAACCAAGCATATTTAATGGGCTTTTAGTAAGAATAGAAGGGAGGTACAAGGACTTATCTCCACTTCAATTTTAACTAGCAGTATATTAAAATCGTTTAAAATGGTTTATCCAGTTAATTAATATGAGAACCCAGATGTGATTATACCATTGGAAGTGTAAATGATTTGAGCTGTGCATCTAGTCTGTGAAATTTTGAATTTCCTTCTAATTTCACGGTTTGAAGTTCAAACATGTTTATTAATTTTTATATAATTATTTATCAAATTACTAGTCTTTATTTAAATTTGGATGACTACAGCATTTCCAGCATAATGTTATCTTCAATTTGACATAAGACATGGTGGCTACAGACAGGGAAAACAGGGAAAACCTGGAAAAGTCAGGGAATTTTTGGATGACAGGTAAAACAGGGAAATGTCAGGGAATTTAACTAAAAATAAGGAAAAGTCAGGGAATTAGAAAATATGTCTAAAATATCCAATTAATTTTGCAACCAAACATTAAAATAAAAGTTAATAATACCTGGAAAAGGCAGGGAATTTTGTAAAATATGTTTTGTATCCACCCTGTAAGAAATATTTTATCATTCATGATAATTGAGATAAAAGTTTTCTAAGATTAACTTTTAGTTTAAATGGTGTGATGCTGGTTGTATGTTGCCCCGTCTTTTTTTAAAGCTTCTTTTTAACTAAAACTAAGCGTTTCCAGACCCATGTTTATATAGGGTGGTGCAGAGAGTGTGGCACATTTAATAACAACATATGTTTACTATTTTAACTACTAAATGCTTCAAATTAAACCTAAACTAACAACAAAATATTGACAATTTTCTACTTATCATTCAATTATTCATTGTTTAAAAACATTGTCATTAAGATGACGACCATTATATGCCATACACTGTTGTATGCTCTTCTTGAATCTTGACATGACTTTGCGCAATGTCTGCTGTTGAATTGCTTCAGCTTCCACCACGATTCTCTAAGTTCCTTATTTGTTCTTGAGAGAGTCGTGCAAACATGGCTCTTTAAAATGCCCCACAAGAACAAGTTTGGAGCTGTTAAGTTCGGTGAACGTGGTGGCCAGGCGATGTCCCCATAATTGGTAACAAGGTGCCCAGGAATCATTTTGTGAAGTTCCTCCATTGATGTTCAACCTTTCTCAACCCTGAACTGCAACGCAAGGGAATGGATACTACTACTACTACTATTGATACGTGCTCGTCCACTGACAGCCGGCATGGCTGGCACAGCATCCCTGGACATCAAGGCCCAGGGCAGCTTTTAGGTCGGTACCTAAAAAGCTCCAACCCCCCACTCTGAAGGGAGGTATGATCCGGATAAGGCCGAAGATCCGAGGAGGCGAGAATTAACTCCTCCCCCCTACCAGTATACACTGGTATGACCCGCATCTAGGATTTGTGCCTACCACCTATCCAGGGTGGTACCTGGAGCTGTTTATTTCTGCTCACAAATGTGTAGATTATGCCCATTGTGCGTGGGAAAGTAATTCCCCACTACTCTTGCCTACAAGTGGAGGCACCCATGTTCTAGCCCATACACTATTAACTGTTCAAGTTGGCACCGGATCTTTAAAATGGCTCATTGCACTAACGGCAAAGCCCTTAGGCCCAGAACCCCAGGAGCCCAGACCCCATTGCTCTGCCAACGCCACGACTTGTTGGCAATTAAACACACTACCCCACAGAGTCCAACCCATTTCCTGGCCAGTGCCATGAGCAGAGCTCTTGAGGCGGGCTTTCTGCCTGGCCCTGTGTACTACTTATAACGGAAGTAGTCAAATGGGAGCATACCAGTCCGCAGGGCCACGCCTGAGCACCTGTAGGTAACCGATGCAACCATCATTCTCTCTGGCACGATAAAATGAATACCAACAACGAGTGTTCCCAGCAAGATGGGTTAACGGCCCACACAGCCCAAACATCGGCCTACTGCAAAGACCGACTACCCTCTAGCCAGCTGCCCACCTCCGTCGTAACCCAGGTGACCGGCAAAGATTTTTTCTTGCAAGGCATGTTGAAGAGTCATGTCCACACAACTCATACAAGAACAATTCAGGAACTTAAGGAAATTATTTTGGTGGAAGTTGAAGCAATTCAATAAGATACATTGCTCAAAATTTCTTATCAAGTTTCAAGGGGTGGATTAAACAATGCATTGCATATAATGGTGGTCACCTTAAGAACATGTTTTTAATAATTAATTCAAGGGAATGTAAAAACTAATTCAATATTTGGTTGTTATTTTAAGTTTAATTTTAACTACACAGTAATAAAAATAGCAAATATATATTGTTATTAAATGTGTCAACACTTTCTGCCCCACTCTGTATAATATTTTCTTAGTGTTCGGTTTATGGGAACAAGACCCTTGAATATTTGGCACCAAATAATACCCTGTATAGTTGGGGGATAGTAGAAAACATGAAAATAATCCTCAAGCCTAGCAACTCCAAACCTAATGTAGCCCGAGCATGATAGGAATATAATTTCCAAACCTAACTTAATCTGGGCATGATAGGACAATAATCCGATGGGAAATGCCACAAACTTATAGTGGTAATCATACTCAAAACGTTTCACTGAGAGAATGTACTAAAACATTATATAAAGATCACCATAAGAACATGCTTTGCAGAAAATGTTTTTGTTTCTATTTTACTAGGCCTATAACAAACATTTTGATATAATGAACTGCTTCAAAAATAATTAGGCATGTTTTTGTGGTTGACCTGGTATCACTGTTTAGGATTACAGTGGATTACAGTGTATTCACTGTTGAAAAGTGAACAATGTATTGGTATGCTTAGCAACTTCACTCTTACGCCCAGGTTGTTAGGTTTGTAGCTGTTAGGTTTTGGGATCATTCTCTTATCACACCCAGGCTACGTTAGGTTAGTTTGGTGCTTTGTTTGGCGCTCCCTTGAACTGGTGCCCCGGGTAGTCACCCGTTTCACTCGGCCCTTAGGCCGCTTCTGGAAGTCTACTAATATATGGAAAGTCTGAATTAAAAATTATAGATTTTACTAAACACTATTTATTTGGTAAAATCAAATGTCATGTCTTGTCAAACTATTTTTAATTTTCACACAAACAATTGAATCTCAAAACTTTTTTTTTAGTTTGGGTTTGTATTTTCCTAACTTTATATTAAAGTGCACTTTAAAAAAACATACAAATTATGGGATTGGTTAACTTCTGATAGGATCGATGGATTCAACAACTTTTTATCTTTTTAAACACACTGTTACTCATATTTACCGTGTTTTTTTTGTTGCTTTTTGTGGGTGTGTGATGTGTTTTGTGACTCATTAAATTCTCTATTACTTATCTTGTATAACCTGTTCCTGAATGGATCACTTCTAGAAATCTAATCTTATCTTTTTTATTACTACATTTGTATGCTGTACATATCCAGTACATAGTTACTTGATTATTGTTGTAAGAGAGTTGATGATCTAATGTTACTATTGTAGCAGAATTCATGATCTAATGTTATATCCTTGGTTTAGTTTTGTGATAAGCCTTAGTACTTTTGTGTTTTGGTGTTTAATATGGTGTCTTCACATAATACCATTGGTGTATGGGTGAGTTTAACTGTTTATATTTATTATGAACGATAAGGTTAAGGTCTGTCAAGCTGAGCTGAGAGGCTGGTGTTTTTTTATTGATCAATCTTGCTGTTTACTATATATATTGGTTTTTCACTGATTCCTTCCTCATCACTAAGCAAGCCATCAATAAACTTAAGGTGACCTGGCGGTCTAGGGGTAAGGTGTCAGACTTCTGTGCTGGCGGCTGGGGTTCAATCCTCGGTCGTGGCAAAGATTTATCTGATTACCAAACCCTTCCTTCACCTCTGACAAGACATCTTGTGGATGTGGGGAATGCCAGGCCTCCACCGTGGTTCGGATTCCACGTTAAACTGTAGGTCCTTCATTTCATCTCACAATCACCCTACCATTACACATTAGCGTAAGTGCGTCTAACCCGAACGGGTAGTAAGACGCGGTGCTAATAATAATAAACTTTACTGTGTATTTAAACCTATCAAATTAGAATACTTTCCTGTGGAAATTGCTTGTTTAAAATCAATAGTTGTAAAGAAACATTGTTTTACTTGCTTAAGTTGGGATTTTTCTTAGGCCAAGTAACTGTTGCTTTTCTAAACTTTTTACAAACAAGTGCACACACATTGTGAACCTTAATGCTTTAGCTGATTTGCCTCATATTAAAATTTGGTTGTGTATATAAGGATACTCATTTAGATTTTAAAAGTAGTATTCACACCCACACGAAAGCTGCCTGTATAGCTACCTCAGTCCACCACCATTTAGAGCTTGGCTTACAAGACATCACATCTGGGGCTAGAGGTGTGGCCCAGCTCTTGGGCTTATGGGATACGGAAGACATGTTTATAAAATGGGAAAACACAAGGAAGATACACAATTTTAATAAAAAGACATTTACTTTCAACCAAACAAAATTTCAAGAATATTTTAGTTTCACATAGTTTTTTTTTTGGCACACCTGTGCCATTGATTCACAAAATTTTGTTGTTTCAAACCCAACTTTTGCTAAAGATGAACTTTGCTTTACTCTAAGGCAGATACATATAAGTTATTATTTTGTTTCTTTGAAATAAAAAAGTATAAACTAAGAGATGTCAAAATACCTCTTTTTCTCAATTCCAATTCTTGAACATTTTGTTTTTTCATTATTTTTCCAAGCATCCAATCTAATATTTAAAAAAAAATTGTATATTGAACTTTACAACATACCAAAAACCTAAAAAAAACTTTTATAGTAATAAAAAAAATTAACAAAGAAAATATCAATTTTCCCAAGTATTAAATCATATAATCAAAATAATAAAATAATTACATTATAGTAAACATGTATTATTACCTACAAATAAAGCCTCATTGAATCAAACATTTTCAAATAAAATAAAAATAAAGTGTAATAAACAGTTGTTGAAAACACAAGTCTATTTATTCAATTCAGCAATTAAATGAAAGTGTAGGCCTACTGTTTTGAATTAATGGCATTGTAAATAAAACTTAAGTATCATACCAGTTGCAAGTAAGCATATAAGATAATCATGGACATCCACAGGTGAACTTATGGGGGCAATTGCCCCCCTGAGATTCTGAGGTTGCATAAATATTAGAAGTTTGAAACATTTTTCTTATGTGATATCTTATATTCAAGCGACATATTGCCTTAAAAAGTGTCTTTTAAGGTTTCAATTTAATAAATATTCCCGGGGGAATACTGGGGGATATTCCTTATCCTCTCCCCCCCCCCATGCTCTCCGGTTTGCCCCCCCTGGAGAAAAATTCTGCGGGCACCCTCTAAGATAATAATTGTAGACATCACTTTATTTTTAAATTTTAAATTATAAAAATATAGCATAACACAGCTATAACATTTGTCACAAATAAAATTGTAATTGGTCAAATAAAAGATATTAGCTTTGTAAAACAGTCAAAAACATGCTTTTTAGTTATTTAATGATTGTTATTGTATAGAAAACAGTGGCGGCTCGTGTATAGGCACTGCGGAACTGCAGCACCCCCTATTTCCACTTGATATTATTGATAACATTTAATATAATGAGTCCTTTTTTCTTTAATTCTTTCTTCATTTTTGTAGTACAATTTATATATTCCTTAAGCTTAATGTCAGTACTTCAGTAGCCATCCCCCAGTTTATGAAAAAGATACAAAAATCTTTGTATGGAACTGTGCGCTTCACAGTGACAATGACAGTGACGTGGTGTTTGACTTTTGTGCGCATGCACACATAGGAGGGTGTGGGGAGGAAGGCGGGACTGCCCGGTAGAGAGAGCACTGTTGCTCTCACAGTGCCGGCTCTGGCGTGTTGATGTAAGGAAGTTTTTTTTACTCAGCCTGTGTTGTGCTTAAAAACCGCTTACCATATTCTTGAATGTGATAAAGTGTCGAATATTGTAGAAATAGATTATTATTCTGCTTTCAGCTATTCGATTCATTTTTTTTTCGGTTCTTTTATTTAACAGAAAGACTAAATGCGCTTGCAGTACTTTCAATGAAGACAAATTTCCTCAATTGTCATTTAGAGATCAAGGAGAAAATTATTGAACTTTTTTGCACAAATTAAAACAAGAAGAATATATTTCATTTTTAAATGAATAGATCAAGCTTGAACTGTAACAATTTAAGTTAAATTAAGTAAAAAATATGGTTTTTTTTTTGTTAAGATTTTATCAAGTTCCTGAATGAATTTTCTTTTTATACATGTTTGTTTCCTTTTACACAATTTTAAAACAAAGGCTAAAAAATTTCTGGAGCATAACCCCCACTAATTTTAGCTACGAGCCGCCACTGATAGAAAATCCAACGTGCCTGATAAAATACTTCCCCCTAAATGCGAAACTTGGACTCGACCATTACAACACACATTTGCCTGAAACTTTAATCTCACAATCTTATAGATATTTATTAAACACACAAAAGTCTTCAAAACTGAAAATCAAACAAAAAATTCAAACAAACTCTAAATTGATACATCAAATTGCTGATTTTATTACGGAAAGAAGAACACATTTCACACTTTAAAATAATTTAAAGTCATCCTTCATGATTGATCCAACACACGTTAGCTCACCAGAAATTAGTGAATAAGTTTTGGGAACAATATATCAGATTATGCTCTAAAGCTATTGAATGAAACTAAATGTAACATTTTATGCTTTATTTTTATTAACTGTTGATCTTTGTTCTATTTTTATTAAACTTTTCTTATTCGAAGAGCTAAAAAAACATTGAAAATTGAAAAGCGACATATAATATAAATACAAGAAAGCAGCCATCTTAATTTAATCTGAATATTGTAGCTTTCGATATACATGGTGTGAAATATTGATTATTTGTTTATAATCGGTTAATGTATTCTGACAATCTCACTTAACTTTTACTTAAAAAAGTGTGTCAAGGGTGTTAAGTTTTTTACCTCTTGTTACTTTCATAATGTCAGGTCGTATTATATTCGAGAACATTTATTTTTAATTCAGAACACCTCAAAATGTCATCATATTATATTCGGTGTTGTACTATATTTTTGCCAATACGGCATATTTACAATTTACCAGCATTTAAGTGAAACAGCAACTAAACTAATATGAGATATAATCAATTATTACCTATTTTAAATGTTGATGTTTGGTTTAGTTGTCAGTTTTATTGGGACTAAGAATTGAAGTAGCAATAATCATAATATTAAAATCGATTTTCGATTCTTTCGATACCAGTAAGAATTGAGGGTAGGGAGGAATCAAATTTGACAGCCTTACTACAAACCATTTAATTTTGCAAGTTTTTTAAAATTAAAAAGCGATGTTACTTACAGAATATGCTATGTTATGAGTTTACTTATATAAAAATAAACAATGCTTATACTTACCAACAGGGACCAAGTTACAAAGAAATGGATGCTATTACAATTATTATTTATTTTTGTCATTAAAAATTAACACCTGAATAGAACCAGGTACCCTTAGCTTAGCCCTAAAAAGATAGGTTGCTGTAGTGAATAAACTGATTGACATTTGATATATATTTATGGTAAAAGAAAATATCAACTGCTACAATTATTCATATATGTACTTATCTCCATGATATAGCTCTCGCTCTAATAACAAATTCTGCCACACTGCATGACATGTTGAAGTTAGTTGGTGGTAAACTTGAGCACGACACAGTTGCATGGTCAGTGGGTGTGGTCATGCACCCCTCTCGCGCGTAGGTTCTAGCAAACCAGCTAGATTTATTAGCCCACAATTTACATATGCATTACCACACAACATGCATCACATAGCCCTGGATGAGGTTTCTTACAATCAGACCTTTACACCTATCCTCAATCACTCCTCTACAGTTCTCTTCATTCTACTAGACCACTGCTACTAGTCACCTCAACCTTCTACATTTCCAGTGACAAAATACAAGCCAGCAGTGAAAATACCCTGCTTAATTTTGAGCTGTGAGCTATGCCATTGCTAAATCAGAATTTGCAGCATTGGTTGCATAGGTGTCACTCTCGTGCTAGACTGGATTGCTGGTCACTGTGAGAATAGCTTTTGAATCCTGATCAAGTCTTTTGAGTTGTTTTTTTAAATAAATCATGTCCTCACACTCTTTCCATGCATATATGGGTACACTTTCTTCTAAATTCTACCTTCCTCACTCATGCCTATTCCATAAACCTAACTAATATAAGCCTATAGCCTGAACAGGTACTAGGACGTGTAAAAAAAATATTTATATTAAATTTTCAGGAGATGGAAATTACACAAGAAAATGACACCATTACCTCCGGAGGCTCCTTACCCAGGAGTATCTATATTGAAGCCATTGATGGGTGTAGATCCTAACTTATTTACCAATTTAGAATCATTTTTTACAATGAATTATCCTTTGGTAAGTATCTCTTCAAATAATTTACTTTATTTGATTGCAATGGCCTATATCATAGAACTATTTCTTACTTAATAGTTATTTAGTTGTTTAAAAAAACTAAACATTAATTTGGAGCTTGGAAAATCATAAGACATTTGCAAACACGATTAAATTATCTCTTAACAAATCACTCAAAATTGATTGAAAGCTTGTCAAACTACATTAACATTTTTCATAAGTAATTTAACTTATGTCTGAGTTTAAACTAGTTATTTTGCTTGAGATATTTGAGCCTTATACCTTTCACTTGATGAATCCCTGATCTATTTAGGTTTTTATCTATACCTAAAACTTAATTTTTCGCTCTCAAAACTGCACTTAAATGGTTGAAGGGTGTATGTATGTATGGTATATTGGAAGAACATTATATGTGTGCAACTTGTATGTGGATTAAAACCCGGATAGATCAATTAAGTGGTTGTTTAGTCAGGTTTCAAATTCCTGTCCAGAGCATATTTTTCAAATATATAAGATGAGCTAATCATTAGCTTTCTCAAGTGGATGTAAACTATCCTGTATGTACTGTCAGACTAGCAAAAATTTGCTGGCGAGTAACTTTTAAGTTAGACTAAGATTATTGGACAGTGGCATAGCTAACATTATGAAGAAGTAACAACTGACATGCTAGATATAATTGTGTTACTTATTATATCTTGTACAAGCTCTAGCCGACAGTTTGGTAATATTATGTTAATCACTGATTTTTGGTCACACCACAAGTTAGATTTATAATGGCGTACTAAACAATACTTATTTCTTTGCTCTACTCCTTTCATTTCAAAACTTCGATAGAAACTTAATATCCTTTGAATAATATGAATGCACAAAACATTTGTCGTCAAAGTTAAAAGTAAATAAGAATAATTTTAGAAAAAACCAAAAGGGCCCAAAAAACGGGAGCACCACAAGATTTCTCATGACAATACTATTATTATTTTAACAACATTGGCTCTAATGTTTAATTCACTTGTATTGAATTATGATTGTGCTATTTGTATGTGAAATAATTCTTACTGAAGGCCTACGAGGGTAAACATTTTTAAGTCAGGTGGTAGGGCAGTTACAGGCCTGATTATCTTTTGTTGAGTATTAAAACCCTCACTCTACCCCTAACTCCATCCGCCACCCACTTCGCACAACTTTTTACACAAAAACTTCCCAAATTCCTATTCATACAACACCTCTTGTCAAGTTAAAATTGCAACGTTGCCAAGAACAAAAAAAAATCAATATGGTTCACAAAATATTGCATAAAAATTTAATAAACTAGCATTTAAAAGTGAAGATATTTAGTTTATTATTGTTTACGATATAAATCTATGTTTGTATGCATAATTTACATAAAATATCGATTTATTAATATGTTAGCCCATTATCTAAACACAAATACAATTTTATAACTCTGTTGAGACTAGATTCTTCTCGAGATTAATAGTGGTACCCCTAGAACAGGGTAGGCGGTGTGGGAATCTGAAAGGAGTGATGACCACTAGAATAAAAATATTTGCTACAAAGTGAAGCGAGTAGGGGAAGGGAGATAAATATATATATAATTTTTTCTCTGCAAAAACCATTTTTGTAGGTTTAATAACTCTGGGTGTAGTTTTTAATCCTATAAACCTTTGGAATTTTTTTTTCTTAACTATCCAATAGAAAACATGGGGAGACAATCTCACAGTCTACCTTGATACTACACCCCTGTTATTGAGGTTGTTAAAGGGAATTAAAAAAAAAAAAATCTTAACATCATTAGTTGGGGAGTAAATTTAATTCAGTGGAATAGTCACTATAGAAAATATATGGTTGGTCTTATTTCATAAAAATCACCTTTTAGGTGCATATATATTCATTGGGGTCATTCTGCAGTATGAAGTATGTAGATGTAATAATGTCATTAAGATGGCTACCAGCTAAATAACCAAACTCATCAATGTCTAAACTTACTGGAATGAATTTAGTCATGGGTGTATAACTTGAACGGGAAGTAAGTCGTGGTGCTAATAAAAAAAACTTAATTATCCAAGAGGCTCTGCCTTAAAATATGAGTGAGGGATGACCCAAGCACAGGACAACTTCTGGGTAGATCATTGGTTAAAGCATTGGCGTACTAAGTCAAAGAAAGTTCCCAGATTCGATTCCTGTCTTTGGGTGTCATTTTTTAATCATATGAACTTATTTAGTTAAATCGTTTCTTTTTTTTTCTGAGACAAAGGTACTTGAAAGCAACTCACAATATTTTAACATCATATTACCTCAGTTTTCTCTTTTGTTTCTAGCCTGCCCACATTTTATTTAGGTGCATATTATCCTTAATAATTCAGGCTTATTTAGATTTGCCTTTTATTAGAGTTAACTAATTTTTAACACATTAAAAATAAATATTTAATGGAATTAACTGCCGAGTGCAAAACCAGCATTATTTTGAAATATCACTTTTATTAATTGTGAGTTATTCAAAATGTGTAAAAACTTTTATTTTGAAAGTTTTTACCATTATCTGAAGAGTATATAATCAGTTTTAGGAGTTTGGTGGATGGATGCTATGTTTACTATGGTATATGTTAATTCATACTATAAAGTTATTTATATGTTCAGGATATTTCATTTTCAGTTTGAACTTTTATTGTGTGTGGAGGATGAAAGTGATCCAGCCATAATGCTTGCTCGAAGTCTAATGAAAAAATACCCAAATGTAGATTCCAGATTATTCACTGGTGAGTAATTAATTAGTTGGTAAAATATAATAAATGGATGTCTGGAATATTCTTTCACCTTAACTTTAAAGTGTGTTTGTGTTCATGTTCATGGATTTTTGTATCAAATGTATATCCATTTGTAATGAGGCAGATGAGCAAGTGGGTGCAGGTGTCAACTATCTCTGGTTTGGTTTGCTGGGGAAGAAGTAGAAGAAAAGGGTGTTCAGAAAATATAAATTTTGCTGGCATTTTTATTTTATTTCTTACAACTATTATGTCAAAGCGTATAACCCGAACGGGTAGTAAGACGTGGTGCTAAATATTATATTATATTATTATTATGTCAAATCACTTTTCATTCTCATTACATAAAGCTAAGGGTTAGTCAGATAATATTATTTTGGTGTTTCTTTTTTATTAATATGTGAAAAAATAATGATGAATTACAACTAGTTAGATACTCATTTACACTTGCTTTCACTCTTATATGTACATTATAGGAAATAATATACTATATTAAATAACTAGTACACAGAAATTACAAAACATAAATATTGAATCTGAATTGAAGAAACTTAAGACAGTAAAATGCAATTATAAGGATACACAGATGATTTAGCTTTGTTAGGTAATAGTAAGAAAGCTGTTGCAAGTTATGCATATATTTTATTAAAAGCTAGTAAAAAAATAGGTTTTGAAGTGAATACTAAAAAAAAATTTTAGTTGATCACAAAGAGAGCACAGATGGAGGATGGTAATTTAGTGATTACCTTAAACAACATATCATTTGACATGGTTAATGAGTTTAAATATCTAGGAACATTTTTAACCTTCAATTATGATATTAGAGTGGAAATAAGGAAAAGAATACAGTTGGTAAATGCATGATATAACTTGGTCAGTAAGTTGTCAACATCTCACCTGCAGTCATGGAATGTAAAACTCAGAATATATAAAACAATAGTTTTACCAATTGTTATCTATGGTTTCGAAACATGGTCTCTTACCTTACAAAAAAAAAGGATGTTTGAGAACAAGGTGACTAAAAAGATATTTGGTCCAAAAAGGGATAATTATAATGGAGAGTGAATAAGATTACATAATGATGAGTTAAACACTTTACTGATCACAAGACATTTTTAAGACAGTAAAATCTCACAGATTACAATGGGCAGGATATACAGACTGAATGGAATAATATTAGAATTAGCCTGAAAGATATAGGGTGTAATGCAGTAGACTGGATAGAACTAGCTCAAAATAGGGATAGGTGGCATACTTTTCTAAGTGTGGCAATGAACTTTTGATCTCCTATTGCCATAGAATAAATAATGTTACTAAATGTTCATGTTAGATGATGTATCCTCTTGGCATGGATTGAATAGTATTCCAACAGTATTAAATGATAAATAGTCCTATTGAAATCTGTTTCATAAACCAATAATGAAAGTTATAATATGACTAATACTAAACAAGTTTAACTTTGATAACAAAATATCCGAACTTATACATTAAGTCTCTTTCTTTATTCTCTTCCAAGACTATAATCTCTTAATATATACTTTTGCATTCCTTTTTCTTTTCAGGAGGTGCTTCAGTGGGTGTAAACCCAAAAATTAATAATATGTATCCTGCCTATATGGCGGCCAAATATGATATGCTACTAATATCAGATAGTGGAATAAGAAGTAAGTTTATTTAAATATTTTTACGCATTTTCTCCCACACAGCCTTATTCATTTGAACACTCCCCATATCTGGGTACTTTTTTAGTGTGTTCACGATTAAAAGATAAATTAAAAGCAAATGAAAAAGTATTTAGACTTTAGATTGTTTCTGATAAAATAAACACCTAAAAAATGAACAATACTAGGCCATATAAAACAAGGTTGGAATATCATTTTTGAAAAGTGATTCAGAAGCGAGCTGAAATAATACATTTAAAAGACATTCGAAAAAAATATCAAACATAAGAACATCTACTAGTTTGATCGTTCTCATGGCAAATGAAACATATGCTCCTTATAAGTAAACTATTTTTTTTCTTCCCGTATTTTGAGGACACCTGTCTAAAGCAGTTGTTCCCAACCTTGGGGACCCCATGACCCACTTGGCTCTCAACATGTTTTTTGAGGCCCACTAACGTAAAGGTATTAAAAACATGGATAGTGAAATAGTGTGACAAAGGAAATATGATTTATTAGCATTCTAATTGCAAATAAAAGTAATAAATCTCATTAGTTGGTGACCTGGTGGTCTAGGGGTAAGGTGTCAGACTTCTGTGCTGGAGGTCCGGGGTTCAATCCTCGGTCCCGACACAGATTTATCTGATTACCAAACCCTTCCTTCACCTCTGACAAGACATGTGGGGAATGCCAGGCCTCCACCGTGGTTCGGATTCCACGTTAAACTGTAGGTCATCCATTTCATCTCACAATCACCCTACCATTACACATGACCATAAGTGTGTATAACCTGAACCGGTAGTAAGACGAAGTGCTTATAATAATAATAATAATAATAAATCTCATTACAAAGCACTAATTTGATATTTAATGGAATTATTGACTTAAAATTAAAACACACTACTTCTCTTCATACAAAATAAAAAAAGTAATAATAAATCAAACTGTATTAATAATAAAATAATATTCCTAACAAACAAGATGGAGACGAAGTAAAGTAAGAAATAATGTTCAATAAAAACAATATGGTTTAAATAGGACCTGTGTTGTTATTTTTCTTTAAATAATCTTTTCAGATTGGGTTTAAGTTTGTTTACACCTGGCACAAATAGTTATTTAGTCTAACCCGACTTCCTTGTTTTATCCTGAGTAGCGTCATTGTGGAAAATGTTGTTACACACAAATAGGAAGAGGAAAAACGAATCAATAACTTCACTGCTCACCCATATAATTTTGGGTATTTTGGCTTTACTTTTATCCAAAATTGGGGTGTACTCAAATTTGACAGTAGAAGCTCCAACTACTTGTTTGATGTTAATTCTAAGAGCTCCTATATGTCATTTGGAATAGAGTTTTCCTGTAGTAGAAAAGGATTTACAACCCATATGTTTTGTTTCTGAGAATTACTTTCAAGAGGATAATACAGATCAAATGCTTCCAAAAGTGCATTAAGATGGTTCAAAATACTGTTTGAAACCCCTTTTGATTTATTGCCTAATTCTGCAGATTCCCTAACAAAATATGACACTGCCTTGAAACATTTTAAACTTCCCTTTTGCAACTATGTCTTTCAATAGAATGATTTTATTAACGAATTCTTTAACTTTGTTGTATGCTGTGAAAAGGGCAGTCATTTGAGCTTATATTATTTAAAAAAGTATCACTAAAGTATGCAAGCTTGGTGATTCAGTCTGACCCCATTTCTTTGCACAGAACTGAAAATATTCTTATGTTTACAGCACTGTTTATAGTAAAGTTCATAATATATATTGACTTGGCTTCAGCTTTGGTGATAATTTTTTCACTGCTAAATGTTCTCTATGAACGCCACAGTGTCATCACCAGATTATTTTAATTTTGTTGCTACACCAGACTGCTGTCCAGTCATGCAAACATTACAAAGATCTGTGCTGTTTTTCGAGTCCAATCCATACTTTTTATGGTAATTACTTGTAGTTTGAATTGGTACTTCAGAAACTCACAAGAAATCCTCATTCATGTTGCCAGTGCAGTCAGTAATCAATATGCCTTTTATAGGAAACTAGTGCACAATTTGTTGGGGATATTAGTGAGTTCATCGACTTGTAATGCAAACCACTTTGACTTTTTGCCTGCTCAATAAGTTTATCTTCAGTGTCCTCTGCCATATCAGTTAGATGTCGTTCAATCATGTTGTTTGATAAAGGGATATTTTTCACTTTTTACACCTACAGGCCCCAATATTTCGCTTCACACAGAAACTATACATGGCTTATTAAGATTAACACCTATGTCGAAAGGTTCATTACATTTAACAATTTGAAGTGCTGCAACATAAGATGATAACAAAGCTTTATTGACATTAGATATGCAAACAAGAATTTCTTTTCTACCCTTAAGGGCATCTCTTTCCCGTACATTAAAAACTCAATGGGCTTACCTGCCAATTCAAAATGCTTTGCATTCAAATGTATATGACTTCATTTCCAAGAATGGTAGCACATACAACGCACTTAGGTTTTGGTAGTTGGTCCAAGCTTGGACACACACTAGAAACCTGTATTGTAAGTAACTTCTTATACTTCCATGTGAATCCACTCTTTTTCAAATCAGATTTTACTTTGATCTCTCTCTCTCTTCTAAAATAAGATTGTCACATTCAAAGTTGTCTTTGAAAGATGTGATAGACTTTGTGCGAACATTGTGGATATTACCACACACCCTTTTATGAACAAAGTTAAACAAAGTGCCTTGACATTTACTCATATTCCATTTTAATTACTAACAAAACCACATTTAAATACTACGGTAATGCTAACAAATGACAACAAAAACAAAATCTAGTAGACTGTCTCATCCACCTGGCACCATTGACTGAGTGACATTGGTAAGTGTCATTTGGGGAAACAACAGGCAGAGGGGCACCTCATTTTTATGATTATTGTTATGACCTTAAGGATGTTTTGGGGCCCAGCCTGAAAAGCTCCACAGCTTGACGATTGGGAAACTTTTGGCAAAAGGGTACTTTTTTTAATAATGCTGCATCTCATTACCCTTTCAGATTATATGTCTATATACTAATTACACAAATGCGTTAGGAATTAGGAAGGTTAAATTTATAGGAATTGTACCCACATTTGCATGGAGGGAGAGTGGAAAACCATTTAGAGAAAACTACCCTCAGTACACCTGACCAAGATCAAACCAATCTTCATGAGTCTAGTCTAGTGTGAGAGTAGCACCTTAGATTATGCGGCCACCTAAATGGACTACAGGATATTGCTTATCTTAATCTAAACAGTTAAATAAAGCATTGAAAACATTTATTTTAGCACTTTTAAAAGCCTTTTACTTTGGAATAAAAAAAAAAGAAAAAAAATACCTCACTAAAAATTACTATATTACACAAAACTGAATCTATTCCTGCGTTTAACTTGGTTATGCACCGATATAAAAAAAACTTAACAAGCTCATAATTACTAAAACAGTGACTATTATCATACAAACTAGCAAAAGATTAAAAGGGAGGAGACCAAACACCAAGTTGACTAACTCACAAGCTTAGTCTAGAAGATATAACATAGATTCAAAACACACACACACACTTTGAGTTATGATGTGATGTTTTGTAACCGAGGCTGGATGTTCTGACTGAAGGATGGATATAAATTTCTAGGTTAAACCTTATTGTATACCATGGATTCAGTTTCAATCAGTTGTTAGTGAATTGTGTGGCCAGCCAGCACTATTTGGTTTTTTAGAAGGGACTTGAGTTTTATGGGTTTGTGTGTGTGTGTTTTGTTGTTTTTATTAATTATTACACCATAACTTCCATCAATGCTAGGCTTGAGATAGCCTTATATACTCTCCCCTTCGCATTGCTGTTCACAGGGGTAGACTATCTATCACTACCCTCCTTCTGAAGTCATGGCCTTATAAAGAGGTAATCTATCCAATGCCATCATTGACAGCACACTTGGCGCCCATTAGTAGGTAGCAGTTATCCCACCTCTATGCTTCTCAGCCCACTGTGGTCATACTATCATAAGCCCTTTAACAAACATTTGACCTATTCATCAAATAAATGCCAGCATCACAGAGGAACTCCAAGACTCCATTAGGGATGTTGTGCGCTAAAAACAACAGTCACTACCCTAAGTTGCCCAATGAGAACCTTGTGAAGGTGTCTTGACCCAAAACCAAGTATGCACTACCAACCACCTAGTGTGTCCTTAATAGAGTACCTCTCACCTTCTCCCATTCCAGCACAGATGACCACACAGAGATTCAGCTGTCTGCATGGGTGGTCAACCTGTACAGCCATTTCCCAGGGTCCATCGACATGGAGACACCCTACACAGACTTGATTGCCTTAGCTCTTTCAAGCATACTAATCATCAGGCGAGCCTCAGTCTTTGTGGAGTGCCACAAATTCAGGCACATACTCAACCATAGTGTGTCCCAAGCCAAGCTTTGCTCTGATCTCTGTTTATTACCAGAATATAGAATATTAGGGTGATTAATGGCTTAATGAATGTAAACCACAAACCAGCCACAAATCTTTTGGGACACAATCGATAGGAATTTCAGGGTGTTCCTGCTACTCCTTCCAATTCACAATTTATAAACATGGGGGAATAGGGCAGTAGCATAGGTGTGTGTAAAATTATTGCACTAATGACACTTGATTCCACTTGACTATGGATTAATTTCAACTAGAAGGGAATTAATTATAGTACAAGAATGTGGATAATACCTGACTGATGAGACAAAGTTGGGGGTTCAAGGAAGGCAAGCCATTGTGTGTAAAAGACGAGAATAAGGTGGTGAGTAAAGCTCGCTGTTTATAGTTGATGACCTTGTTGGGTGGAGAAAGGCGAGAGTCCATCTTACTTTCCTGCAATGATGAGCGGTAGTAGTTTGACCATACACAACCTCTAATTACTACTAACTAACCATTGCATGAGTGTGATGACCGTTAGGCAGATAGATTGAAATGTGGAAACTAGGTTTGGACTAATATTTATAGATTTTCTTTTAGTTTAATTTTGGTAGCTATCGTCAAAGCTAACATTAATTATGTCAAATCTTTCTTTGGTAGTTTGTGTAGCACTGCAATTAAAAACTGCTACAAGGAAATAAGTAATTGTTAGACATAGTAAATAAAAGTTGGAATCAATTTGAACACAAGGTCATCTCTGTGTCATACTACTGTAAGTAGTGAAATCCACCACTGTATTGTTGCCTGTGCTTAACATTTTTATGGACAATAGTGATGATGATTATTATTATGGTCATAATAATTGCAGATATGAGTAAGGCAGGCAATATATAGAAGAGCTTCACTTATTACAGTTTCTTGTAGGAAATCTAATTTGTGATTTTTCTTCACAGTGAAAGAAGATACTCTTCTGGACATGGTTTTACACATGACAGAATTCATAGGACTAGTCCATCAAATGCCTTTTACCTGTGATAGGAAAGGCTTTGCTGCTACTTTAGAAAAGGTAGTACTGGCATTATTACATTAAAATAATAAACTACTTAATTTAATTTCATAGGTGAATAGTTAATTAGTACACTTTGTTTCTTAACAACATTTCTTTCAATTACACCATTGTGATTATGTCCATAATTCAGAATAAAGTTCTCATTTAAGATAAAAATAGTCGAATTGTAATAAATGGGCTACACACACTATTCATTCCATAATTAAAAATTATGTTAGATAACAACATTAATTATTTGTTTTACACATTTCTTCGAGTGGGCGGATCTTCTATGAAACTAATAAAGCTAAAACTTCAGAGCCCTTAGTTCCGAAGGGGCCCCAGAATCAAAATTGCTTTAAAAAAATTGGGTCTACTGTGTGTGAATTAAAAAAAAAAATGTTAATACTATAGTGTAATTCAATACAAAATAGTGGTTAAAATAAAAATTAGAGTGTATTGGGAAAATAGTTTCTCACTTCTTTCTCAAAGAACGTATGTTGGTATATTATATTCCCTCCAAACAATAAGCAATTAAAAGGTGCTCTTGCCGACTTTAGTGCTTAAGTGTTTGTTTTAGTAGTCTAGAATGTACAATAAAACCCCTGAAGAAGGAATGAAGTAGGAACCATTTATTTCAATGATCTCTAAATGTCATGGTCAAAATATAAACAAAACAATATTTTTATGTCTAGAGAAGCACAGGTTTTATGTTTGGAAACTAAATTCTGGTATTTTTATAGCCTCTAACCTATGTTTGTTTATTGTATTCATACACATTTTATCTATAAATATTCCCTAAATGGTTTTCCACTCTCCCTCCACGCAAATCCGGGTTCACTTCCTCTAATTCAACCTTCCCAATTCCTAATCCATTAGCGTAGTTAGTACTTAAAGCGTATAACCTGAACGGGTAGTAAGACACAGTGCTAAATATTATTATTATTATCTATAAATATTAACTTAATAATTCCTATTATTGTTTCTATTTCAAGGATGGTCAAGCTTGTTACATTTATGTTTAAATTAGGATAGTACTGGTAATGTTTAGAATGGGGTTTCAAATATGTACATGACTTAAACAAACATGAACATCTCAATAAATGTAAAAATGAAAAAATTAATTCTACTTACTTATCTAAAATTGTGAATGAAGAATTGATAGAAATTGTGGGAAAACATGTGCAATATTAAATTTTGACTCAATTCAACAACCTAGACACCAAATACTTTGACTTTAGGCCTGACCTGACACATTTTGACCAACTGGTTATTATTGTTATATACTTCTATATTGGAAAATCCTGTGAGAGATTTTTAAATTTTTTACCGATAAAAAAACCACTCATTCACAACTTAGTTCAACAAAATACAAGAAGTCCTGAGTGAACATAAGCTCTCACTTGAAAATATCCGTACCCAGTCCTATGATAATGCATTTAAAATGAAGGGTTTGGAGAAAGGGCTGCAAGCACTCTTTAAAAACATTAGCAGGCATGCAGACTATGTACCATGTTGTTTTAGAAAAGGCAGTGTCTACTGTACATGCAGTTGTTGACTATTTTGGCATTTTGCAGGAACTTTATCTCCTTTTATATAGCTCCACGAAGAAGGGGGACTTTAAACACACAAGGAAATCTACATTTTTCTCTAAAGAGCTTAAGTGTAACTAGATGGTCTGCACACTATGAAGAAGTCTGGGCAGTTAAAAATGGCTATTTGGGTATTTTACAAACACTCAAATGTATTAATGAAGACTCAGAATAGAAGCTTGAGTGTAAAATAGATGCAAAGAATCTATACAAGTTGGTAAAACTAGAATATGCTAGCTATTTTAACAGTTGTTTGGGAAGAATGGCTGGAGTGTTTCAACAAAACAAGTGAGGAACTCCAACCCCCTGGTTTTGATGTATTTGAAAGTGATCTTCTGCTTTCATATTTACTTTTGTTTGTTAAAGAACTCAGAGAAAATTCAACATATAGTATTGCACAACCTGAATCAGAAGTAAAAGGTCTGCGGGAAGAAATTACCTCAAGTTATTCTAACGCTACCAAACGCATTTTACAAGGAAGTTTTCAGATGAAACTAGTGTTATTGCATCTTTAAGAGGAGCTGACAATCTTAGGATAGAAGTTCTATATTAACTCTATGACTGCTTGATAATCCAATTATGAAAGAGGATTGACTCAAATGAGCAGATTTCTAAAAGTTTCAAGTTCCTATCAGATATGTGGAGCCATTCTGACACTGATGAGGAAAGTATTAAATTTATGATATCTTATTATGAAGATGATTCTGACCACAAATTAGTAAACGGGTGTTATACATTCAAAGAATATTTGCACCTTAGAAAATACCAGAACACAGAAGAAGACACACGATATAAAATGCAAAGCGCAGAAGTTTTTATACTTGACAATGTCCATCACGAGCTGTGAAACGGAAAGAAATTTTTCAAAGCTATCCTTTGTCAAATACAAATTTTGATCTACCATAACTAAAGAGTGCTTAAATTCTTTATGCACATTGTTTCTAGAAAATGGAATTACAAGGAAGCTCTTCATATGACAAAACTGTACGTGAATATGCCGCTAAAAAAACGGAAATAAGATTATTTTGTAAAACATTCTTCATTATGTATGTATTCTCATAGGTGCCTAAAATAAAATATCATATTGACTATGGTCTTGTCTATGTTATATTTCATTATTCTATGATTTATAGTGCATGTTTATAACATCTCCTTAATTTTTTCTGACCCCCTCACCCACCCCCACCCTCTCACACAAACACACAAATCGAAAACTAAAAGGTATAGAAAATGTGTATTCACTCCAGTGACTCTTACATGTGAGATAATCCTGCACAGCAATTTTATTCAAAATATGAGATGTAGTGGTTAAATATTTTGAAAAATTGTGGTGATATGTTGTAGAACAACCCTATTGAATAATATAACAATGGTTACCCATACCTAGTTGCTGGTTGCAAAAGGACCCCAGAAATGTAAGTCCGCCTCTGTGGGTGGATATTGTACTACATACATTCATTAATATGTAATATTAATTTAATTGGAGTATTTGTTAAAATATATCATATTTATCACTTTAACCTATGTATTTCTAAAAGTATCTATTTTATTAAGGTCACCATACTTTTAGACCAAGATGAATGTTAACATTTGAAATTTTGGTTAGTTAGGCATCTTTATTTAACTATATAAAATATTCCATTAAAATCAATTTTAAAAATAAACATTGTTATTGGTAGATTGTACATGTAATACAGGAATTAACATACTATTTAAAGGAAATGCCTCAATCACATATCCACTCTTAAAACAAAATAATCATTATGCCCAAAGGTCCTAGAATATTGAATAAATATATGTAGCTTGCCCTTTACTCACAATCTAGACAAAATGTCTTAAGTCCGCTCAAAATTAGTTTTTAATCAATATTTTGCTAACAATTTTAATATGAGAAATATCACAGACATTCTTTTCACACCAAAGCAATTATTTGTGTAACAATTATTACAATATTGCTTTGCGTGATCTTTGGACAAAAGCTTTCTTTTCCCCTTGTTTTGATTAAAATATAACAAAGATATGTTTTTTGTTTTGTTATTCTAACAAAATGTTGAAGTCTACCAAAAGTAAGTAAAAATAGACCTTCCAGTATTTTAGTGAGGACATGGATAATTTAAATTTCCACAAATCTCGTCTGCAAATATTTCAACACTTTTATGTCAAAATTATTTATTATTTTTTCAGATCATATCATATTTAGATAAAATCAAAATGTATAAAACTAAAATATGAGGACCCTCAGAAATATGTCAACACAACAAGTGATTGTGGGTTATTGAAACCCCACTGTGTGAACTGGAAGTTTTTTTAGGATATTATATAAATATCAGTTATTAGTGAAAACTCACACAAAATTTTCAAGGATTTGAATATTAAAGAAAAAAAACATATAATTGCAGCTAAACAATCAATTAGTTACTATGTGTGTATGTGTGTGTGTGTGTGTGTGTGTGTATGTGCGTGTGCATGTGTGTGTTAAATATTTAAATGATACAATAATGTTATAGTGTACCACAGTTTATAAAGCTTTTAGAAATGTAGTAGGTAAGTGTCCCAAATCCCTATGCCCTGATATAATAATCCATATGCAGGACACACCTTGACTCACTGATCTACACCTATACTCACCAGTCCACACTTGGTACCACACTTGTTCACTCACCTCACTGGCCTGAGAGAACATAGAGAGAGCCCAGCAGTTGGCTACACCTGTATGTATAGGTGTTGAGATCAGGATCCGGCAAAACCAACATCCAGAAACTGGGGTTGAAACAAATTAGTCGAGATAGTTATTTATTGTGTCACATTACTTCTTCCAATTTCCATCCCCAGCATGCCATTCACCTGGCACAACCCACCTCTGAACAAGGACAGAGATAGGGCTATGAGGAAAGGCAAACTACAAAAGCACTGGACTCGCAGTGATACCCAATTCTTGATACAATATTAATTAGACTTATAAAATTGTACTTATAATCTGCTTATAAAACTCTGCAAAATATTACACACTAAGAATAAGAAATCTTACATGGCATATTTGAGCTATCTTGGTGCACATTATAATGGTGGTCCCACCAAATAATAACACATTTTTTTGTTAGGTTTTTGGGTTCTTTGTTCGAATACACACATTTTCTAGGGCACTCTTTCAAAATGTGTATATACTGCTTTTGTTACACAACATTTATTCTTATTAAAAACTTGTACCCTTGGTTGACCATTTTATTACCTTTTTTGGTTTACATGCTGTAGGCTATCTATAAAGTATATTGGCATGTACTCACTCACTCCTTAAGACAGACTCATTAACTCGTTTATCAGCATTATCAGATACCTTCTTTCATATCACTTTTAAGTATTAATCCTTAGCCTGTGAAACATTGAGTTTGATCCATGCCATGTTTCAAATTTTTGGGGATTTAAGTCTAAATATATATATATTTTTGAAGATAGTACCTTTTTAACTTATTCCTTTAAATGATACTAAGAATGATTTTATTAAATTTGACTTAATGTTAATCATGCAAGCCGGTAATCTCTTTTATCAAGCCATATACCTTATATAGATTGAATTTTCCTCTAATGAAGCATGACAAGTGGAAATCAAATCAAATCATATCCCACAAATTACTAACCAAGAGTTGTCTTTAAAGTTATCTCAATAACCATAATCTAATACCTTAGTGTTACTGTAATAGAAACAATGATAGGATAAATAATTATTTATATTTATTACAAAGCCTGGTTTTCCTATATAATTAAAGCTAAATAGAGGGTCCTAAATCAAAAAATGTATTGTTACAATTAAAAATTTAGTAATAAAAAAATATATTTATAGTCACTTGCTATTGTGATTTTAAAACAATCCCAAACACATTTCATTTTTACAGAATAAATTTAAATGTCAAGTGTAGATTCAATGTCAAAGCTTTGGTATATCCAATATAATATATTTGCTGCTGTTAGCCTCTTCAGATGTTGGGTCCTTGTTTCTTGGGGCTTGATAGTTTCTACATGGGTAGGATAGTAGCTTTTGGATCATAATCATTGGGAAAGGTTTAAATTATATTTTCAATAGCTATCATACATGTATCGGATCATCATCATTATTATCATCAATAATTTTTTCCAGCCTGTGGCCTCCTTCCTCTTTCCTTCCACCATTCTTCCTCCTTTAATTGCTTCCATTTTTTTCTCAATTGCACAATATAGATTATCTGTTCCTCTAAAATCTTTCTTGTAGGCTTTTTTCTACATACTTCATTGCCATCTTTTTTTTTTTACTACTCTCTCCTTTTCCATCCGCATTACATGATCATACCCTCTCAGCCTTGCTTTTTCTACTATCTCACACCAAGGGGTATACCCCGGTGTCTGAGAAACGTGATGAGGGCTGTGTTGAACCCCAGTGGTAACAGATCAGGTGCAGGGGAGAAACAGGAGACTGGTCAAGGCCAAAACCAACAAGCTTGTGATGGGGTTTGAACAGTTGCCTCTCACCTTGGTTTACTGGGAGTGTGAGGGTTGGTGACAATGTGCTAAGTCGTCGTCAGCACCTGTAGCCTCATTTAGAGTACCTTGCCATCAAAAACATGTTTACCTGAGAACCTATAAATGGCACTCAGGCTTAGGCCACAACAGGACTAACAATTCGGTGGCTGAAGCAAACAAAAATACTTGGGCAATTAAGGGTGATGCCAGACTTTTTTTTACATCTCTTATATATGAGTTACTTTTTCTAGATAACACCCCTGGTCGCTATAAATGTGCAACTGTTTAATTGGTTGAAAAATTACATTAATTATGTGAAACTACAAAATAAACAATAAAATGACAATAACTTGAGGAAAATGGGTATTAATAACCATTTTTTAAATAATATACCAAATCATATCTATAATTTTACTAAAAATTTGAGTTATTTACTAATTATAATTTCCTAAATACAAAATAAATACAGAATTAAGATTAAATATATTACATATGATCATCAATATTATTTATTAGTTTTTCCCCATTCTAATTTCTGAACAATCCAATAATTTATCTCAGATATTATTTGCATTCTTACCTCTACCTTAAAATTTTTCATGGGTTTAAATTTGTTTTTCTTATGTCAGATATATTTTGGAACTGCACAAGCACGGATATATCTAAGTGCTGATTTCCTAGGCATCATTTGTCACACTGGGATGTCAACATTGATGCGCAAGTCTCTTATTGATGATGTTGGAGGCTTGGCAAAATTTGGTTGTTATCTTGCAGAAGATTTCTTTTTTGCAAAATCTCTAACAAACAGAGGATGGAAAATGCGCATCAGTAGTCAACCTGCCTGGCAAAATTCTGGATTATGTGAAATAAGCAGCTTTCAGGCAAGGTTAACGAGGTAAAGTACTAACTGCAATAATTGGTTTCAACTTTATAAGATATATACAAATTAAATTTTAAGATTTATATTCACACAAAGTGTGTCTGAAATAGCTCAGGCGTATACTAGTATCTATATTTGAAGCTTATGAAATAATTTCACATATCAAATAAAAATTATCCATCATATTTTTATACTAAGCTTCAATACAGTATGAAATGTGCAATATTATTTATGATCAAGTTCATAAGTATTAGAGAATCAAGGGGTTGTTAAACTACCTTCCCAGACCAGATCCAGTCCACCACCTTTTGATGTGAGACTCAAAGGCTAAGGATGTTTTTTAAATGAATTGCATGGCAGTAATGAAGTGGCTTTTTCAATATACACAAAATAGTGTTGAATTGACACAGCTATGCCAATTCATTTCTGTATCGTCTCTGGCCCCTTTTGTGCCACGTGTGCAGTTGCGTCAGTGATTATATGCTGCACTCTTTGTTACTGTTCACACTCGGTGATAACCTGATAGTGGTTTGAGTTCCACACATTTCTTAATCACACAAATCATGAGTTTATATCAGCTAATTTTTGTACATGTAATTCATGTAATTGTCAGTAGGTACCTATCTTGTCAAACCAAGCTATTTTACTCTGAATGGCACAAATTTGAAAACTTAAAAACCTATTATCACAACAGATTTTTTTTTCTTAAGGGGGGGGACTTAAAATAAAGCTACAATTGAAGTTACAGATTGGTTCATTTTTTATCCAGGTAATAAAGGCCACGTGGAAACAGCTGTGAAGTTTTACAAGGCTTAGTTGTGCAAATTTATGTAGCTTGTGAAAATGTATGTTATTTGAAGCCTAAGAGCATTCATTGTTATTCATCAGTAGGTACTGTACAACAAATATTTGGATCTGTCATATGTCATTGAACCAGTAGTTTTATTGGTAAACTTTATTTGCTGTAAAAATTTCAAACAATAAGCAAGATCTCCATTCCCACACAAATTTGCACAAGACATCATTTCTGACCTAAAACTGCCGTTCCAGCAGCGTTTTTATGACATTGCGGCAAGGGGCAAAAAAAGTATCTTTCAAAATTTATTTAACTCTACTATCAAGGTGTTTCCACCCAATCTTCAGTTGGAAGTGATTAATCTGCATTGCAATGACATGTTCAGAAGGTTGTCTGAAAGTATTTTATATGTGCCTGCCAAATGACAAATATGCTCAATTTAAATATTTTGTTCGTGGATTGATTCCAATACTTGGCACTACCTAAATGTGTTAAAATACATTTTCAATTATGAAGTGTGTAAGATCTCTCTACACAACAGCCTTACCTGATTAGCATTTGCAATCAATTTTGATGACGAGTAGCACTAACTTTGATCCCCAATTAAGTGTAATTATATCTCTTAAAAAATGATTCCATAATTATTAATAATTTTCCACAAATGTGAATACACAATTATATTCTTTATATTCTTAGTAAAAAAAACTTATATTTTCTCTGGCTTATAATATATAAGTATATAATATCCGTCGTTTTATCTCATGGCTTGCAAAACCTCAAATATTTACTATCCAACCTTTCTCAAAATTTTTTTGCCAACCTTTACTTTAATCATTACTATGGATTTATTTATTAACAATAATATACTTATGTATCAGCTTAGTAACTTTTGTGTAATTGTTTTTTAGGTGGGCGAAATTGCGGGTAGCCATGGTGCCTTTTACCATTATTCTGGAGCCTTTGTCTGAGTGTATGGTATTAGGAGCATTTGCATCATGGGCCGTTTCCTTTCTTTTCAACTGGGACCCACTAAGCTTCTATTTAGTGCACATATTACTGTGGTTTCTTTGTGACTGGATTTTAATATCTATTGTTCAGGTTAGCTAATATATAATTAAAGTATTTACTATGTGGTGTTAATTGTACAGGGTGTGCATTTTAAAGGAGATAAAAAGCATATTGTTCCATAAAGAAGAAACTTTTTCCCCGTGGAGCATTGCTAAATGATCAATTTTATTTTTATTTTTGACTGAACACTTACACCATGGGCTAGCTTATATTATAGGGCCATAATGCGATTCGTCAAAGTAAGACTGCTACTAATCAGGTTAAATAAAGTGTACATTTGGGAAAATATTTAAATTATATTCAGAAAAATATTCATACAAAAATTAAATAAACATCATTAGAAATTGGCACTTTGATAACAGTTTAAAGATCACCAATATTTTCAGAAATCAATACATTTATGTAGAAAAATTACATATATTACTATCAAACACCCATGACACAGCAACGTTGACCTGTGTATGTAAATTCCTCTCTTAACTATACTAATGGTATAGTCTTAAAAGTAAATTATTTTTTACTTTGGAGACTCAAGGTTTTTTACCATTATTAAAGTCGTTGTAAATTTTAATACAAATGTCATAATTTTTTTAATTCCTTTTATTTTAAAATATTTTATTTTGGTTTAACATTATTGATTTTTTAATATTCAAAAAATGTTAAGATTTATTATATTACATTAGCCTCCTGTTGGCCTTTTATACAACCATAAAAAAATGCCTTAAATTCAATTATTTTTTTGAACACTGTCATCATTTTAAACTTATAAAAAAATTGAAATAAAGTAAACCTCAATTCAAGTTCAAAATTAAAACTTTCTATTAACCTTAGAGTTCTGGTTAAATATTAATCTTCAAGTTTCTAAAATAGTTTGATGTTTTATATTTTTAGAATGGGTTATGTAAATATATAGTTATTTCTTGTAATTGTGGACTACATACACTTTGGTAAATGTTGTTAAAGCTTTTTCCAAACACATTCTGGCTACAGTTGGTGTTTGTTGATACCATCTCAACCAAACGTTTGTCTTATTATAGTTTGAAACTAGTGCTAGATTAGAATACATATTATAAAACATTTATTCAATAAGCTATTTGTTTTCACTAATTTAAAAAATAGGTAAATATTAATTCTTTTTAAGATATGAAGGATATTAGCTATGTGCCCCATTTAATCATTATACTGGTGCCTATCGCTAAACATTTTGTCGAGAAGAAATACATACTTTATTAAATTATATTTTAAAACAACCATATAATAATATGCATTTGTCAACTAGATATGTATTCTTGTATAGCTAAATTTGTGTACTTTGTTTTGAATACATTTAATCACTTTTTGATAATTTTGAAAATTTATTAGGGCTATTAATAATATATTTGTATAGCATATGAACATGTTAGGGTGTATTATTTAAAATAATATGGTGTCCAGTGACCTGGAAAACAGGGAAAAGTTAGGGAATTTGTTCAAATTTCTGGAATTTTCACATATTTCTATCAGTAAATACCACAGAAAATCTATTTTAACACAACTGTCCCAATTCAGCATACTAATCTCATTTCTCAAAGTTAACTAATGATTTTCATGTCATCTCTCCACCCTCAAATCACATGACTTTAGACAAAATTGAGTCATTGTTATGTTCATGTGTGAGAATTCGACTACATCATAGGAAGAATAAATTAAAGATGAATGTTTCTCACAATCTTAAATTGTAGTGGTGTAAGTCAATCTATTAATATCTCAATATGATCTCATAGAAATCTAACATAGACCAGGGGCATAATCGGGAATCTATTTTTGGGGGATATGAAATCAAATTTTTACAAATAGATATGAACATCTAGGTTTTAATTTTACATAATAATAAACTAAAAATATTATGTTTAACTCCTGTTGCAGATTTTAAATCTGTTTCACATTTTAATTCTTTCCCTTGAAAAAGTTAATTATCTTTAATAAAACAAAATGAAAATTTGGAAACGACAACCACTCGATCCAACAACACTATGTCAGTTTCACAACAGTGAATATTGACAAAACGACCTAAAGTGTTGACTATCCAAGCAAAATACTTTATAATTGTCTAGTCAGATATTTATTGAATACAAAAAGAAAAGAGCATAATGGGCATCTTTGAAATATGTACGAATGTTGTCTGCTACGCTACATTGAATACAGAAGAAAGAAAAGAAAAAAGGGAAGTTAAATTTAATATTGTACAGATATTTCGGGGAACACAAGAGTTTGGCTTACCGGCCATAGGTCAAACTCCCGCAGGGCTATTAAATGTTGACACAACTACGGACGTTAACAAGATCCCTACTGGTTAATAAAAATTATATAACATACAAAAGAAGTCTAGATAAACCACAATTAAATTCAATTAAATAATTTGAAAAATATTCAAAGTCAAAATCAATCCATCAGCAAAATTTTACGTTACTTTACCAAACAATTCAAAATAAGAAAACATTGTCAAAAGATGTGTTTACATTAACAGCTAGATTCAGACAATTCAACTAAAATACTCTAGCAAAAATTAGTTCAAAAATATGGCACTTTGATATATTCAGTGACCTCACTGACACTAGCGCCTAATTGGCGGCAAAAAGAATTAGGCGTCTCATTACAAAATTTAGTATTACAAACAATATTAATTTTAGCAAATAGTTTACGTTGCCTATTCAGGTTTATTCCAATTAATACATTACTTTAATTTCAAAATTGAACAAGCCATAGTTCAAGTCTATTAAAATAATGTCGGTGGAATAAATATATAGAGAATACGAAAACATCCTGAAAATTTCCAAGTCCAAGTCCAGGACCGGACTTATCCTGACGGCCTCTAATACAATATTCTAGGACATGACTTCTCCTGAAGGCGTCCAATTTAATAGTCAAATCGTCTTCAGAATCACTGGGCTTAAATAGTTATTCTAGTAGCCTGAGGTTGATGGGGGTGGG
>CABFOV010001132.1:90639-133048 GCA_902141375.1 Timema poppense
GGGGGTCCATATACATCGGTGACGTCCCATCGGCCACTTCAATGGAGGAAAATCAGCACGTACACCATTGATCAAGCTTGGATTGGCTGGCCTCTCTTAATCATGTCCGCCAGTGTTGACAAAAGATCTTTTTGACCAGAGCACCAGTGATGTGCACACATCACGCTCTGTCTTGGTTGTAGATTCCATCTTGCCCGCAGGGTGGCAGGCTAGTCATAATTCTGGTACTGTTGTGAGCGTCTTTCCTGAGTCCCATCAGAATCACTTTGACTCGTACGCTTGACACATCAGATGCACTTACACCCAGGCTCGTTCATCCCAATATTCAATTTAGGACGCGGCGAGTATAGTCCAGTCTTGAAGGTTGTTTTAGCTAGAAGATACAACGGGTAAGTACATGAACATTTTATTGATTGCAGGGAGTTTATTCTTGTTTGAGATGGCTTAGTATTGTAGACGGTTCTACTTTGGACTACAATAGAGAAGCTTACTATTGCAGGAAATTTATTAATATTGCGGTTTCATACAGAGTGAGTAGTATGACTTGAAGATTAGTATGGGAGGTAGTATAATGTAACCTCATCAAATGTTACATAATTTTGTTAAAATGTAATTTGTCAAATAATAAAATTGTTTTTGTCTTGACTTGAGTTTATAAAACAATCCCTATATTTTTAGTTTTTTTTTTTTTATAATTTCTTCATGATCAACCATTTGTGAATAGACATTAAAGCCAATCCATTAAGGCCTGTATGCAAGGACGATGCTGAGCACAGCCAGAGTACGGCCAGAGTATAGCCTGAGCCAGCCCGAGACTCAAGATATTGCGTCATAGATCGTACTAGCACGAGGCTCATACTCTGCCTGTACTCTGGCTGTGCTCAGCATCGTCCTTGCATACAGGCCTAAGTCTATTCTGTGAAGTGAAGTCTCATATGTAATTCTTGAGCTACCTTAATGAGGAGAAGGATATTTCTGTGCTGGCAGTTTCATCGTTAATTTCAATTCTAGATCTTAAAGGGGCTCTAAAATGTCCTTTATTTATCCTTGACTAGAGAGATTCTTCTGTTGATACTGGCCCAGAATCAGAGTGACCATGCAGATCACTTTTTTATCAGCCACAAGAATACTTGTCTTGAGTACCAATAACTTTTTTTTTTCCCCACACTCTTGGTTTTCCTTTATCCAGCTTACTTAGAATATTATCACTTTAGTTTTAAAACATTGATAAAACGCTCTGAGCGGGAATGGAACATTCTTGATGTTAGACAATGGCTTCGTGCCTTCTAAACTCTTCTTTGGCCTCTTCCCACTGTTTAAAAGGAGTGTTAACAATTTCCCCCAACTTAACATGGTTTCCCTTGCCTACCTCAAGACCTTTAATGAAATATAATATATGAAAGGCCCCTTCAATTAGTTCTGAATAGGTAAGCCACTGGAATTCTGGCAGCCATTTTTTCTGAAATTTCAGGTTTTGTTGTCCAAGTGGAAACTTGTATAGCTCATTAGGAACTCATGCATTTTGAATAAAATTATACTTTTCTGCATCTTTAAATGATTTCCCCATCAATAGGTCTAATATCAGGGGCGTTTGAAGTTGCAGAGGCAGAGTACTTACGATTGATTACAAGGCTTGGGCAAGAGCTACTTACAAGTAGAATAGGCCTATTATTTGAGTGTGCTAATGATGCTACCATTGTATGTTTACAAATGGCGATATTCATAGGTTTATTTTCACTGGCTTCTGCCACTTCTGTAGTTCTCACTAACTTCTGAGGAATTCTTTATACTTTATTTACTATAAAAGGTAAAAGTTCCCTTGTCTTTAATTCCTATTTTTTACAAAAAACACAACACTCCACAACATAAACAACTATCAACAAACTAACTCGTCCAGTACTGATTTTTCATATAAAATTCTGTCCCACCCAGGGCTGCCAATTCTCCAGTCTGTGGAACTCTAGGACTATATAAAGAGAAAGAAAAGCATATACACTAAAGCTGTTTAATATTGGATTGACGTCAGCGACAGACTGAAATGTTTTCACAATATTTATTTACATTTTTTTAGAGTTTAACATTTGCTTGAATATTTTATTGAAGGGGAGGAATTTCAGGAGGGGTTATGTATACAGATATACCTCCTCCACTCCTGGCTACACCTTCCTGACTTAGACCGAACTACCCATCAGCCCATCACCTTAGGCTGAAATCTTTTAACAGTTGCATAAAGTGACACAGTTTCAGATTTTGTATGTGTCTAAAATATTATTTATTTGCTATCCGGGCTCTGTGAGTACTCGGATGTCGAGCTTGTCCTTTAAGCTCGAGATCAAGATCAAAAGTTTTATGGACTCGTCATTTTTGATCTTTCACTTGATGTACTTAATAATCAATTTTTAAAACGCAATAATAAGCTTAGTCTAGTTAATTGAGTTACTATCGGCATTTCCACTTATAAATCATTTGGTTTCTTAACAACTTGTTAAAAATTAGTTTCAATTTTCACATTAATAACGTAATAGAGCTTTTAAACCACTTTCGACCAGTAAATGTATTCAATATTGTTGTCCATTTTGATTTATACTTGATATAAGTTATTACTTGTGTTGCCATGACAAAGCAATGAAAATAAAAATAGCTAAGTGGATTACTAGATAATTGAATGATTCTTTTGACTATTTTTACCTGGTTCCTTTCTAAAATAATAATTTATGTTAAATTAAAAATGTAATATCAAGAATATATTATTATATTAAATGTTTTCAAACTTAAGATATTTAAAACTAGTATTAATTAATATGTTTAGCTACAAAACTATCTACTATTTAGTTATAGAATTATGTTGGTTAACCTGTCTAAAATCAATGTTGATCTTATTTATTGCAATACATATTTTACCAAACTTACTACATTTATATTAAAAAAAGCATTTAATATTTCATATTGTTTGCTAAAAATATTATTTTAGCCATATTATTTTTAATTTTAAAGTATGAGCATCAACTTTTATAAGCATTAAAAATTGAATTCAAGTAAATTTCTCAGTAAAATAATTTTAAACGAGAGATCGTACAACGCGCATATGCAACTGCGCATAGAGGAATGGAAATGGAACAGAAGACAGGATCATGCACGATTACACTAAGGAATAATAAACGAAATACGAAACACTTAAAATTTGTAACTGTTTATGATGCTTACATTTTCTTATAGAGTAAATTAAGTTACTGAAGTATATTTTGGTGAAATATTAGCTTATCAAAAGGTTAATTTTATTAAATTTTTATCAAAACAGTGTAGAAACACTCTACAATAATGTAAAGTGATAGTGAAGAAAGCCAATTTAAAAGGAAAGTTAGGTTAGGCCTGTATATAAACAAACACACTTCTATATTTCTTATTACATTTTTACACTTATGACTTTTTCAAACTTCCACAGTTGCACATAGTTTTGAATTTTTGGAAATATTTATTTTTCATATGAAGAGACATTAATAAAAAAAAGTGATACCTTTGAAAATTCAAAACATTGTGCTACTATTGAAGTTTTGAAGATGTGGTAAGTGTAAAAGTGTTTGAAGAAATTTAAGGTAGACTTCCTTCACTATCACTTACCTTAAATTATTGTGCAGTGTTCCTACACTATCTTATTGTACATATCCAAGTCATCATGTAGTTATTAATTTTATAACATTTTTTTTAAATTGTTATTTTAATTTCCTAAAGACATGAATGTTGAAACCATTTAAATTATTTTTTTTTACTAGGCCCTATATTTTTTAGTGTCATTATTTTTAAATTGCATTTTTTTGAAGTGTTATTTCTAATTTAAAAACCGATATTTCCATTTAATAGCTTTTTTTCTAAAAGTATTTATATTTATAAAAATGAGTGTCATTAATATTTTAAGAACATGTGTTTTAGTATATTTTTAAAATCTGAAATTTTAAAGATGTGATACCTATTTACATTTAAAATAAATATATAAGTACTCTTAACATTTTAAAACTATGAATATATTTGAACTCAACTCTAACTTGGGAGCTTTAAGAAATACTCGACTCAAATGAAAAAACCTAATCTCGCAGACCTCTATTTGTTAGCTTAGTAAAATGATGTTTAATACATAGTGACAATAAAATTTGAAAATTGGCTCTGGTAAACCTGGAAAAACTGGGAAATTAAAAAAAAAAAATTACCCACTTTGGTGGTGTAGTTGGCTAACACGATAGTTTCATGTTGAGCTAGACTGCCGAGGATGGGGTTGTGGTGTTTGGAGTGAACCAAGCAAGACACATGTTGGAAAGTTAAATGTGAGAGTGGCATGTTGCGTTATCCAAAAACAACAAAACATGCTTTTTTGTTTTTTTCATTCTGCCATTAAAAGCCGTTAATCATTCCTTCATGACCTATGGTGTCATCCACGTCTTTTTGTTGGCTCTCCACTCAACAAGAAGTTTCCGTATGTCCATGTTTCTGAAGCATTGTGGCTTTGCTGCCTTACCGATAACTAAGGGTTTCTCCATTTCACCTGACACAAAACTACATAGAAAAACAGTTAATCTTTTGTTGCACAACTTTCCTCCTGAACATTTTTCACCTTTCACATTTTTCACAAACACAGTGATTTATTCGGTAGCGCGCGGAAGAACAGTCCAGTTTTGTCATTATTTGCGATGTTTTCAGGTTCATATCCCTTAATTATGGAGGGAAGTTTAGCAACCCACTTTTCAATGGTTTCACGATTTACATCACTTGATTCACCACAAAGTTCGTTAAAAACCATCCGATGTATTTGCGAAAACTCTTCAACCATCCGTTAGATGCTTTGAATGCAGTTTTCCACAGATTTTTAGTGACCTTTTTAGTGTATTCCTGTACCATTGGACCCGAGACGCGGTGATTTTTCTCCCTAACACTGACAAGCCACTCCCACACTATTTAATTAATGTTTTCATTTGCAGTTTTCTTAATTTCCCTTTTCATTCTTCCATTAGCACAGTTTTCCCACACCTTCAAAATTTCCGTTTTCTTCTTTAGAATTTCGTACACTTGAGTTTTACCAATGTTAAACATCTTCAAGAGCTGCTTAACAGATAATTTATCTCGCTCACTCACATGAATAACGTTTATTCTCGTGTTTAGATTAGATCAAGCACAACCCTTGACTTTAAAGCCATAATGGCAACTGCCAGACTAAAGTAAAAAATGCAGCCCTAGAGTCCATATTGAGTAAAATTTCTGTAAGGGACAAACAATTATTGAATTTCCATACAGGTAGTGCTGTACCATTAAAAGCTAAATTCCAAAGGTGATTGATAAGTCATTAGAACGGAAACTGGGAAGAACAAAGATAACAATCAAGAGACGATTACAGTTCACAATTCTGTAAGCAAGATAACACTAGACTTAACATTTCAACTCCTCTTAGTATAAAGGAAGATTTAGAGAAAACAAAATTCAATATTTGACAATTTCTGTATAAGGGCTTATTTTGAATTACGTTTCTGCACTAGACAGTTTCCGTTTAAGACAAGTTTCCACTTAATAAGGCAGGTTTCACTGTATTAGAAAAAAGATCCTTGGTGACTTGTGGTAGGAATTTATGCTCCCAAACATATAAGTTTTAATCGTGCAAGGTTGTATTTATATATATATTCAAATTCAGGCGATGCACAGTGTGATATTTCAGCAATCTAGCTGGAAAAAAATCAATTTTTCAATTGAACCAAAAGAGTGAAACTATGTTTGTATTCAATAATAGAACATCCCTAGTGTGTGTCTGCGTAATTTGGTTCCTCAAGAAGTGCGCGGCATAATGCTGAAACTTTCTCGAACATGTCTATACTCGCACTTGTCATGCGCAGCCCAAACTCACTCTGTTCAGTCCTTTTAGTTCGCTAGACCGGTGTACATCCTCCGTGTTCTCCAGGGGTCTATCCTTATTACAGTTATTATTTTTATTGTTTTAACTTATTATTAATTGATTTAATTTTTCAAAATTATATTTTACTGATCCGGAGACAACTTTTGAAAACGTGAATAATTTTCACTTAATATAAAAGCTATTTTTTTTATTATAAGTAGGTTTTAGTATATTATACCATTTTATACAGCGTGGCTGCTATACACAAATTAAAGCTAGTTCTTTCATATATTCAAAACACAAAAAAAGTTTTGCGCAAATTTGCGCACTTAATTTTTTTTTCATTATTTACAGAATGAATCCTCCAATTACTCGTAAATTCTTATTTTACATATGGGTGGAAAATTCGAAGAATTCGAGATTCGAAGCCATTTTAGCTTTTATTTTGAAAAAAATTGAACAACTCATCGTTTTCTGAAACTGCTCTAAAAAGTATTAAAGCAACAATAAGGAGTTTTTGTCAAAAAATTGAAAAGAGATGGGATAAAGTGGCAAGACATCAAGAGCGGTTCCTGAATGACTATTCATCCTGGCTTCAAGGAGATATTACATTTCCTGCGGTTGTGTTTCAAGCTTTCCCAAGTACTTCAACACAAGATGGTGCCATTAACAGGCCTGGTAGGCCTAAAAATCTTTTTAGTAGTTGTGGTCCTAAGGCTAGATCACTAAAAGTAAAAAGACTTCTTGACTCAACCCGCCATGATGAACTGTTGAAGGCCACAGAGATGAAACTACGGAAAGAAGGGAAAAGGGACTCCATAGATATAGTTAGAGAGCTCTGCTTTGCATCTACATCAATCAAAAAGGGATGCAAGTTTTTACATCAAAAGCTAGCTTTACTATCTGCCGATCAAGCACTTGCTTTAATAGTGGATGCCAATCTTTCAACACGCCAGTACAACCTCATACGACAACATGCCAAAGACTTAAATTGTAAATTATATCCACCTTATTACAAGGTTAAGGAAGCTAAACATTTATGTTATCCTCCTGGAATTACCATAACAGAAAAAACAGCCGAAATACCACTCCAATCGCTGATTGACCACACAGTATCACGGTTATGTAACGTTAAACAAATAATGGAGAGTTTGTGTTTGCCCGAGAATAGTACTCTCAACATAATCATAAAATGGGGCTGTGATGGAGCAGATCAAAATAAATACAGGCAAAAGTTTTCTGAAGAGCATTTTACCGATGAAAGTTTATTTAGCATTTCTATGGTACCTATACAGATTTACTCAGGTACTGAGGAATCTAATAAAACCATACTTTGGAAAAACCCGCTCCATCTTCAACCAGACACTGTCGCCCCATCAAATTTATATTTGCCAAGGAATCAGTAGACGTTATATCCACAGAGGTCAGGAAAATTAGAGACAAATCGCAACAATTTCGTCTTCCAAAGTATTTGTTAATGGCACGCATGTTACTGTAAAGTCTACATTGATATTCTGCATGATAGATGGTAAGGTCTGCAATGCAGTCACTTCATGTGCTTCAACACAAACATGTTACTTGTGTGGAGCTAAACCAAGCGAAATGAACAATGTGAATACAATATCAAAAAAGGAAGTGAACAAAGATTTTCTTTCTTTTGGATTATCACCTCTACATTCCTGGATTAGATTATTGGAATGTAGTCTTCACATTTCTTATCGTTTAGAAATAAAATCATGGCAAGCTAGAGGATCAGAAAAGAAACAAAAAGTAGCTGAAAAGGAGAAAGAAGTGCAAGAAAGGTTCAAAAGTGAGTTGGGTTTGCTTATAGATATGCCTAAACAGCAAACTGGGAACACTAATGATGGCAACACGGCTCGGAAGGTTTTTAGAAATGCGGAGAAATCTGCAAAAATAACCGGGGTGAATTTAGACCTAATCAAAATATTTCATGTCATTTTAAAAAGTTTAAATTGTGGTTTTAAATAGATGTGGAAAGGTTTGATGCGTACACTAGGGATACTCAAGACTTATACCTCAGAGAGTACTCTTGGTATCTAATGCCCGTAAGTCTACACAAAATATTATTCCATGGAAAGAATATTATTGCTTCTTGTGTTTTGTCGATTGGACAATTTTCTGAAGAAGCTCAAGAGGCAAGAAATAAACACAACAAGCAATACAGGGAATTATTTTCAAGAAAAACTTCCAGAATTGATACAAATACTGACTTACTTAATAGGTTACTCATCACCTCAGACCCATTTATTGCTAGTTTGCGTGCAACTCCTAAAACTAAACATGTAAAAATCAGTACTGAAGTGTTAAATTTATTAGAAACCTCAAGTGAAATAAATCCAGCACTAATTTAAAGAAATGATGTTTCAGATGACACATCAGAGGACTTAAGAGAAGAATGTACTGACAGTAGTGAATCCGAATAAGTCTGTTTTCCTATTACATTTACAATCACCAATTACCCCCCCCAGATGCTACGTTTCTTTTGAATTTATTTTACAATAATTAGGCCCTATCAATAATAATAATATAAATGTCAATCTGAATGCCAAGTGTTAGCATCTAATCAATCCATGTTTAATCAATGTAATTTTTAATAAGCATCTGTGTAGTTTAATAACTATATGTATTTGTTATTATATTATAAAATAGGTACATATACTCTCCTTTGTGTATTTTATGAGTAATAAATAGCCCCAAAAACAATGAAGGATATTATACTATTACTTAAATAATTTTTTCCTCTTAGATTGCCAAAATACCACACTGTGCGATGGGGCGTTTTAAGAACATTTTAATCAGTCTTATAATCTATTTTAAGAAATTATTTATACTAATAGCAAAAATGCTTAGTCCCTAATCAAAACTATACAATATTATAATAGTTGCATTAGGATTAGATTATTTGATTCACATTACATGATAAACCTTATCAAACACTTGCTTGACAAAACATTGTTTAGTTTTAGTTTGGAAAACATAAATTGGTATAAAAATTTTAACAAGTTTTTTTTTTTTTTTTTACAAAATAACAAAATTTAAATATATGGTTAAATCTACAACTGCAACCTAATCAAAGTTTCTGTCCCTTTTCCTGAGTATTAAAAAATATTTTTGACATTTACCACTTCATTTTACTTAATTATTGATGTTTTTTAATCTATTTTATTGGAATGAATGGGAAGACTAAGTTTGGACTATAATTATAATTCTAAAAAATAAACATAAGGATTAAGTCAAAAATTACTCTTACATAAATCTTTATTATGAATTAGATATAAATATTATTTTTTGAAAGAAAAAAAAAGTTCAAATAAAGTTTAATTTCAAGATGATAAACTAAAATATGTATGATATTGTTTGTAAAAGTTTTATGTGTTTAAAAAGTAAGTTATCCGGCAAATACTAATTCTATTAATATCCCCAAGTTTTCATTGGTTGAGATAATTAATCTTTGCAAACTGATCAATCTACTGTCAGATGATTTATTTATATGGATTGATAATGAATAATATATAAAGGGGATTTTGGATTACTTTTGGCCACACCCAACTGAGTTAAAATGAGCATTCATATGTTTCACCCTTTGAAATTTATTTGAACAAATTTCCCTAATATGTGAAAATAACACACACTACAGCTCCACTCCAAACATACACAATTTATCCCATTTTATCAAATATTATAATATTCGATAAACTTTGTAAGACAAATTATGTCTTCATGATAAGATATGAGTAATGTATTAGCAACATTGCATTTAGTTTTGTGTGTATATCGATGAGTGCAAATGCTCTCATGAGAGATTGTTTATAGATACCATTAAAAATTAACTTTGCTCTAGTAAATGGTTGTGAGTTAAACTTAAACCTAAGCTATATTTTTTTTAACAATTTATGAAGGTATTATTCAACTATAACTTAATCTACCTTCCTGCTGTAAACAAAATCCAATTTTTAAATATTCCAGCAATAAAGGCAACCTTGCAATTGAATCACAAAATTACATTTGTCACTTGAGAAATATTTATCAAATAATTGGTTGAACCCATTAATTATAAAATTTTAAATGGTGTCTTTCAAACGCATTTATTCCATTTTCTCTGTTTATTGTTTTTTTGGTTTACTCTTTTAGGAAGTTGCATTGAGCATTTCAAACTTCTCCCTGATTAGTTTCAATAGAATGAAACCTAGGTCGGGGGATTGGGCGGTGACGATCAATTTTCTTTAAGAAATATCCATTACCTCTTTGTCCATTGGCGTCAGTGTAAAGTGTGAACTGTGTTCTTCTTTTCATTGTAAAAGTCATATTGTGTTCGTTCCTTTTATATGTTTTTATCCACCTTTTCTATACCTTCTTTCAAATATAATAAAATTCATTTATTTGTAAGTGTGGAACATTCATATAATATTTTTTGCAATGTTTCACAATGGCGATTGAATAAAATGGTATGTTAGTTAAAACCTGACAGAAGCCCTTTTTTATTGATATTCTAAAGCCCTTTTAGCAGAAATAATTTTACTTATTTTGTTTCAGAATGGTTCATTGCCCTTCAACAAGTTTGACTTCGTAGTTGGTTGGCTTTTTCGTGAATGCAGCAGTTTATATCTTTTTCTTGTTGCACTTTGGAATCCATCAATAAGATGGCGAGCAAGAACATACAAACTTAGATGGGGTGGTGTGGCTGAAGAAATGAAACCTAAAGTCAAAATTTGATGTTATTTCATCAACTGCCTATAGCTATTGCAAAATAATTAATTTAACTAATTGTACAAATATGTTTTTGTGTATATCTATATATATTATATATAATATATATATATATATATATATCTGTTTATAATCATGTATAGGGTCATTCTATGTGAAAGCAGACAAAACTTAATTGATAAAAATATTTTCTAGTTTTAAAATCAAATCTTTAATGATTTTTTTTTTTTTTTTTTTTTTTTTTTTNATGATAAAAGGGAAAGGACTGCACACCAGAAAAATGTAGGTTTAATCAATTACGTTTCAAACATACAACATCACAACGATTTTTTAGTTTGAGTCACATTTGGCCCCTTTGGCATATAACAAAAGAGAGCACTGCCTAATTTATGTCTTGAGGCTTCTCAATGTAGCTTGAATCCTGAAACAGCTATTGCTTAAACATGGTTCTTGAGTGTTAAGTTACATGTTAATTATGTTCAAACTTGCAGTTTTATGCATAATCTTAGTATTTATTATTATTATTATTATTATTATTATATGTTGATGAGTATTATTATTTTTACCTGTACTCACACATTAATAAGTAAAATATACTTGGGGGAGGGGGGAACCTATAAAACTATAACAATACAGAGCACTGCCTACATCATGTATTAAGGCTGATCATGTAGCTTGAATCCTGAAACTGCAGTTTAAACATGGTTCTTGAGTGTTAAGTTACATGTAAATTATGTTCAAACTTGTTTTTTATGCATAGTATTAGTATTTATTATTATTATTTTTATTATTTTTATATGCTGATGAGTATTATTATTTTTACCAGTACTCACACATTAATAAGGATGGTTTACTTGGGAGGGAGGGGAGGGGGAGCACTGATGAAGAACCGAGAATTTTCCTTGAACTGTGTTCATTGAGACAACCTGTGAATATGATTAAAATGTTGCTGTCTGTCAAGAATTTAAAAGCAAGGACCACTCTAAATAGCTTCTAGAAACATCCACTTTTCCAAAATTTGCAAGAGATGGACCCCTTCAAATATATTCTAGAAACATTTGATTTTTAAAAAAAAATCCATGTAAAGACCACTTTAGATGGCTTCTAGGGGTATCTAGGTTTCAAAAGGTTTCTGGGGAAGGATCACTCCATATACGAGGGTCATCCAGAAATTAAGGTTACAAGGGCTCCTGAGGCCGGGGGAAATTTTTTGTTTCAAATTTGGTGCACCTGGCGTGTAGGGGGGATCTTAACGGTCAGTTTGTTTGGTCCCGCGTGTTTGTCAGCCATTTTTTTCAGTCACAGTAAATTCTTTCAATGGAGAGATCATCGCGCACTCCTGCCACCTCCTGTCCGTGTGAGATCCGCGTGGTCATCCGTTTATTGACTTTGCAGAACAATACCGCCACGATTATCCATCAGAAGCTCATGGAAGCTTATGGTAGTGATGTGATGAGTCGACAACATGTCACAAAGTGGGTTAGGTTGTTCAGAGAAGGCCGTACTGATACTCATGACTAGACAAGGAGTGGGAGACCATCAGTGATTTTTGATGAACTTGTGCGAAAAACTGAAGAACAAGTGTGAAATGACCGCCGTGTGACGCTTGACGGCCTTCATGAAAAAATGCCTGACATTTCTAGAAGTCTCCTTGGTGATTATGTGTCGGAAAAACTTGGTTACAAGAAGTTGTGTGCGAGATGGGTGCCCAGAATGCTCACACCGTAGCACCGTCAAACTCGCGTCCCCGCTGCGCATGAATTTTTGGATCTTTTGCACAGGAGGGAGAAGCTTTTCTGGACTCTATCGTGAAGGGGGGTGAAATGTGGGTGTGTCACTACACCCCAGAATCCAAAAGACAATCACTTCAGTGGCGTTATTCATCTTTCCCAACCACCAAAAAGTTCAAGACAACCCATTCAGCCGGAAAAGTCATGGCGTCTGTTTTTTGGGACCGTAAGGGGGTCCTTTTAGTGGATTTTATGCCTAAAGCGACTACAATTAATGCAGAGGCTTACTGCAATACCCTAAGAAAACTCAGAAGAGCCATTCAGAACCGCAGAGAGGGAATGCTGACCCGGGGAGTCAGCCTCCTGCATGACAACGCCAGACCCCACACTGCTGACATCGTTTGGATGGGATATTGTCACCCACCCCCCCTATTCGCCCAACTTGGTGCCTTCGGACTATCACCTTTTCACTAAACTAAAGGAGTTTTTGAGTGAGAAACGTTTTTCCAACAATCAAGAGTTCGAGGAAGCTGTGAAGAAGTGGCTGAAAGAGCTGGCGGCGGAGGTCTATGACACTGGCATACAAAAGCTGGTGCCCCGACTACAGAAATGTCTCGATCTCGACGGCGATTAAGTTGAAAAATAGTTTAATATATTTGTGAAGTATCCTGTGAATTTCAATTAAATACAACCATTTTTCAATCCTAAATAAATGTTGTAACCTTTCTTTCTGGATGGCCCTTGTATCTTCGAGGAAAGTCTAATTTTCAAAAGGTTTACTCTCAAAAAGTGAAATTCCTCAGACTCTCTGATACCATGAAACTCCTTCGCTCACTTAAACTCCTTCACTATTAACAATTTTGTTTAAAATATGTATCCAGGTGTTAAATAAGATTATAAATAAACTGGCTATTTTCATTTTACCATTAAAATTAATTTTAGGGTACTTTAAGGAAGCAGACACTTCCGTATCTCCGCAACTATTTGAGATACTAAATAACTTATCATTGCAAAATTGTAGTACTATTAAAAATAAAAAACTTTTATATGAAATATATTTTTATAAATCCAACCGTTTCTGAGATATTGGCAAATATATTAATACAATTTTGTGAGCTTTAGTTGTAAAGAGATACTACTTAAGTTTTAACGCAATAATTCTACAATGCCATAGGGTAATTAAATATAAGTAAGTCTTTAAATGTGTATGTTGTTTTTCCTTAAACCTCTTAGGAGAAATGTTTGTACAACAATGATCTATATCCATTTTAAACTCAATAGTCAATATTTACATTTTTTATTGGTCAAAATTTATAAATGAGGAATTTAATAGAAATGCAATGGCATGAAGATTTGCAACACCTAATAAAAAGTCGAAAATTTTAACTGGAAGTTAAAATTTTAATGCGAAGTGTTGACCCTTGTGATCCCAACATTGATCTTTTTTTTATTGGTCCAAACATACAAATGAGGAAATAAATTCTTTAAAACAAAATTATAAAATTTAAAATCGGGACATAGTTATGGTGCAATTTATTCTTGGGTTTGCTAGTGTATATTATTTCGTTTCACATATATTACGAGCTTTGAGTAAATATCTTTATTTTCAAACAATAGAGCGAGAAAGTCCGTGCGGAGTTTCGTACCATATATTTTACTCTATTAATCGCTCTAGAAACTCCACGGTATCTGACCGTTCATGCAATTTAAAGTTCCACTTCCTAACAAGATTGAGCGCTAATACATCTTTGTTATGAGCCAATTTATTGTCTTCTTTCAGCGGTTTGGCTGCCTGAATGCCTATATTATTTCTTTCGGGGGTTAACCCCACCCTCACATCTGGTGAAACCTGCGAAGTGGCATGGCAGACATGGACCTGTGCCTTGGGGTAACCTACCCCTTTGTCCAAATTTGGAAATTAAAAGATCCCTTCCGCAAAGTTTGGAGGCCCTGTACCCATTTTGGCCTCGGTAATATTGCCTATCATAGATTCGGCTCTAGTGAGCAACCGCCTGCATTTAAGTACAAGCTCATCACTGCCTGCGGCCTCTGTCACTCTTCGACCTAGCCATTATTGTAGGTGTTTAAATTTGGTCTGAAATGTCCTTGTTTGAGATAAGGACAGAGCTTTGGATTCCCCAACCTGTTGCAAAAGTAAATTAAGTTTTCTTTCTATTGTGGGTATTTCTAGTTCCCTTAATGGGCATTTGCCGAGGTCGACCAATGATATTTTTCCCACAGTTTAGAAAGCTGTGGTCTCATGCCCTCTACTGTCGACTCTGGCACTACCCCCCTTATACGGATCTCATAATTAAACTCGTCTGCTTCTAACCTGTTGCTTTCCATGTTTTTATCTATAACAAGGAACTACTAATGTGTACCATATTAGCAGGACCCGTCACTCTGCAAAATAATGATACTTCATTAAATGTACAATAATTCAGGAAATATGTGAATTTGGTTCCACACTACTAAAAATACCACTTAAGCTTATCAAGACTATAGCTAATACACAACTTGTTAAACCAGTTAATTTTACGAGTGTATCTCAAACTAACCACTATATTTCAGTTTACTACTTAAGCTAGCCATTTGATGGTGCATGTTTTTTCTTTGAAGATTTCCAGATGATTTGAGGTTGTGATGTCCACTTGAATCTTGTGGACGCTTGGCACTGCCCCTTTTTCGGTTTGTTATTAGACCTTCTCTCAAGCAATGAAAAATTGCCCCAGTTGACGGTATATGATGCCACCCTGTCCTGTGGTGTCTGACATCCCACGTTGTGATTGAAGTTGACCTTCTCAAGGACTAGGTTGTATCTAGCCAGCTTACTTGTGTTATTGAAATGTCCACCCGGACATTGACTGTTTGAGCTGTTGCTCTGACGTTCGGAACTGTAGTCGAATGCGTCTGGTTGACAGTTAACTATCATTAAAGTTGATTTTTTCGTGCTCAATATTACCGGAGGTCGTGACGAGTAAAGTTCTACTACCATGAAACTCCTCGGACTCTCTGATAACATGAAACTCCTTCACTCTTAACAATCCATAAGCCTATTAGTTTCCTCATTAATATTAAATCTGTTGCTATGAAAAACCCAGCCTTGCGACTCACTGATTGGAACACATACATAGCACTTGGAATTATGGTTTATTTTCTGATCATAGATATTAATACAGTACATTCAAACTATCCTCCTTTCTTGACCTGGTCGATTCCATGCACATTGCAATGAGCCAGATCACGAGTGTCCCACCGTGTTGGAGTACGCTTTGTAATACTTTCACCACTGGGCCATGTCCTGACTTGCTTGTCCGTTACAAGCGTGGCCCACAATTTTCTGGGTCATTATTCTTAAGGATGGTTTCAGATTTTTGGAGGAACCCAAAGAGATCTTTGTGGCCGAGGCCTGCGAATCCAGGAAGGATGGGTTAAAAGTTATTTGCGGAGAGGGGGGGTGTTGATGGTCGGTGGGGAGGATTGTCTGATCTTCTTGCATAGCTCTTGAAGCTCGACACATTATTATTTTTCTTTGTTGGCCCAGAGTTGACAGATAAATGTAGTTCGGCAATGTCTCTCGGTCTTCCTAACCTATGCGGAGGAAATTAAACCACTTGTCGCATTTATCACAGTATATAATGCGTTCTCCCTTGGCTGGGAAGCTGGTAACCCCACATTGGTGTCGAATACGTCTTGACATTGTGTATGCGGTGCTTTTCGTTGTCAGGCACCACCAAGTTTGTGCTAGCTTGGAAATGGGTAGTCTGATGTCTGGGGTGATGAAATATTGGATGGTGGATGCATTGAAAGCTTCTGCTTGTCTATAGACTATTTTTCTGATGTGTAGACTGGCCCCACATTGGGCGCTATCTTGTAGCTCGTCGTTGTTGACTTGGACTTGTATAGGTTTGTTTATTTTGGTTTATCTTGTGTGGAGGAGAGAATTATGAGTGAGTGAAGGGAGTAGATGTGTAAAGGGGGAGAAGTGTCGTCAGGCGGTGAAGAGGAGTTCAATGCGTTTAGCAATAAGGAAGGCAGTGCAAATTGAGAGAGAGGTGTCTGTTGATGAGGTGTCTGTTGATGAGGTGTGTAGCGTGATTAGAGGGAGCGAGGGTCCTGTTGGAAAGAGAGGAGGGGGGGAGTGTCTAACCTCAGGACCAGGAGTTTGGCTTGTAGTTTGGGGTCATTTAAGAACTGCTTATAGTTCTTCATGTGTCAGTCTTGAGAAGTTTGGTGTAATCTACTTCCTGGTGTAGTCGGGGTGGGGGATGTGGGGCACAGTTGTGGTTGGTAAGGAGAGGATGGCCTGGATGGAGCAGTTAGAGGAGTGTTTAGAGGGCTATAGGTAGGTTCAATCTGTTTCCTTGGGCTCAAGAGGTCTCGGAAAGAGGCGGAATTTTCGTTCTTCTTTACTTCCTTTGCTGCCTCGACACCTCCATGTGCTGGGGGTCTTAGGATTCATTTATGGTATTCCTGGGAGGCATTGCATGTTAGTCCCCGAAAGGATGTGGGTGAAAAATGCAAGAAAGAGGGGAGAGATACTCGGATAGTTCTTGGGTGCTGAAATTAGGAAGAGGAGAGGGGTGGTCCAAATGTGAAACTTGCGGCTAAACTTTATTTGTTGTCAAGAATACAAATATATTGATTCACTTTAGAGAAACAGTTTTCTGTCTTTTGGTTGTGTCTTTAGTTTAGTTCGTTTCACTGCACTCTCTGGAGAGGTGTGTGCACCCAATTATGATTGCTTGGCTGTCATTGTTCAGCAGGCCTTGTTTCGAGGCAGCTACCCGAATGTTGCGTAACTGCTTGAAACCAAGATATTTATCTTGTTTATAGAAAGTGTTACAAAGTCAAGTATCAACATGGTCATAAGCAGTTTTTTAATCACCGCTTCTTACTGCCTGTTCAGGTAGTACGCATATGTATTAATTATGTTAATGAGTTAGGAATAATGAGGGTTTAATTTTAGAAGAAATATACCCACATTTACATGTAGGGAAAGTTTAAAACAATTTTGGAAAACTAGCCTTCACTACACCCGATTGTTGGCTCTTTGCAATTCCACTAGCGTAAAAATCTTTTTGTTTTAAACATTAATACCAATTATATAAAAAAAAACTGCATATTGGGTGGGCTTCTTGAGAGACCTTGTTGGATGAAGTAAAAGGTTGATGAATTTTGCAGCTACTGTATATCTCTGTTACATGGTTAGGAAATTTTTGTTTAGTGAGGTTTGGTCCTTTTGTATGCCAACTCATAAAATTTAGGGTGAACTAATTGCGAAGATTATGGGGGTATTTGAACAGGATCACTGGAGCTTTGGGTAGAATTTGTGTCAGGGGAGATAAAGTTAAAATATTATAGCCCATATTTAGGACAAATTTAATATTGCTTAGCTACTCATAGTACTTTGTGGTGAGTTTACATAGAAATTTCTATAAAACATTTAAAATATCTGGCATAAAATAAGACTTCATTTAAAATATTGATACATTTTATTATTCGTTATCAATAGACCATAAAAATATTTGGGTATTTCTATCACTGGGACATCTCCTGCTGGTACTTTTTCTTAAATTTAAAATAAGTTCTTAAACACAGTAGTTTTTATTGTGTGTTATAGCTGAGCTGTTGGCCCTACAGTGATTTTACCAATTTAATGTTGTGGTTTATTTTTTTTATTTTTTTCAGAATTATGTTTACAGATCCTTGATAATGGAATACATAGTTGCATTTTTACTCAAAATTCTTATTTAATGTAAAATATGTTAATGATAATATAGTGTTATTTAAGCAAAGGATATATTTTAACATTGATGATTTGACCCTCAACATTACCTCAATTTCTAATAAACTAAAATTCTCCACTACTAATAATATAATTCAATCACTTATCTAACTTTACTATTGCCATTAAGAATAATAAAATCAAATTTCTTGAAAACATTCACACAGCCACATTCATTCCATATTTATAATTTTCTGATATAAGAAACTTATGAAATTGTTTGAATATATTAAAATGCCTTAATTTTAAGATATAGAGAACCAACAACAGGCTGAAAAGAAACTTTGATCCAAGAAGTAGAAATTATACGAACATGAACACTCAGAACAAGATAGATCAGTGGTCAATAATATTTTTTAATATGTGCATTCCATTCTAAAAATTGAAATTCTCTTTTCTGAATATTTGCTGACTTAAATAGTGTTAAAATATAAATAATTATCCATTTATCCATCTGATGTGTGTGTAGCAATTGTTTATGGTTCCATAGTTGCTATTGAAGTGTCAACCCCTTTTGTATATAGCCTTTGTTTCTGGGGTGGAAATATATCTGACCAATCATTGTGTTTTGTATGTTATAAATATAAGTTAACAGTCATGTTAAAGCATAACTGATTTAAAGATTTTGAGGGGGAAAAAATATATTTTAAGTGTATGTTTTATTTTGCTAAAAATTATAATTTTAATGTCATCAAACAAATTAAATATGATTACTCTATACCTTTTTTTAAGACTCAAAAAAAAATCACATTGTAAATTGTCTTTTAACCAACCTCAATAACCTTTGTAAATTTGTTTATCTTCCTTCCTTTTTACCTCCTTTAAACCTCCTTTTACCCTCTTTTTAATCTCCTTTTACCTCCACCTCTGATTTTACCTATAGCCCCCTTCCAAATTTAACCTCCCCATCTCGCGTTTTACTACCGCCTAAATTTATATTCCAATATTTACTCACCACAATCAGTCTTACCTAAAACAGTGTACAGTGAACATCTAGCATGGCAAAGGATGAACGAGTTAAAATTAATTTGTTAATAATACTATTAACACTTCCTCTCATTTTAAATCATTTTGTTTTAATATACTTTTAAAAATGGTTTTTATAATTTAAGTATGAATTAAAAAAACTTAGGTGACTGAATAAGTCTTAAATACCCTAAAATATTCTCAATAAAAGTCTCACAGAGGATCAAGCTGGTAACACAAAATACAATATATTTTCATATTTTGTTTCATAAGACATTTTCAAGATAAAAATTTTTACATTTTGGATTTAATTTTAAAACTTGTCAACAGCATTCCTTCTTAACTTCAATTTGCTATTAAGCCTAGTTCACATATAATTTAAATATAATAATGAAAATAAAAGCTGTTGTGGGATACACACATTGCACAAATCAAATAAACTGCTCATGAATAATCTGGAATTTATCATATATTAAATAACCCTTAAAACAATATATCTTTTTAGTTTAATTTACACTATTATTACAAATAGTTTATTACAATTTGTTTGTGGTAAAAAAAAAAAAGTATGTACTATTTTGATCACAAACGATGAACAAGTCGAATTTTTCCTATACACTTTTGAAAGTTTCATAATATTTTTACAAAACTTTATTATTGTTGAAGTTTCTTAGGATGTTACACAATAAAGACATTAGCTCTGAAACCTTATTAAAATATGTTAAAAATAAATAGTTTTTTAATTTTTAATCTAACAAGAAAAACTTTTGCCGTTTTCATTAGAAATCTTATGAACATTTTGTTTGGCATGAATTACCAAACCTGCATTCATTATGCAACAATATTGTCTTTTAATTTGATGCAAATTTCAAAAGATATCAATTTGGAAAAAAATAGCAATTTACTAAAATAAAGTTGTGCTTGTCATAAAACTTTATTAAACACAAAAGATCACTAAAGTTTGTCTGGATTTTAACATAAGCTAACTTAGAATGACCTATTAAATATTTCTCTTCAAAGGCTATTAAGATAGTCAATTGTAAAAATGTTTTATGATAAAATTATGTTTTAGTTGTTAATTTAAATGTTATAATTGAGTCATAACATGCTGGTATGTTAAAATGAATTGAATAGAAGTTTTAGAAGTTTATAGATTATTTTAAATGTGTCACTGGCATATCATATTGTCATTTAAAAATTGACAATTTTTCTTTTTATAAATATGTATAAATATCTAAAATAACTGTGAGTAATAAACCAACTCATAAGTTTAACTGAATGGATTTTTATATCAGATTATATTTTCGTGAGATTCACCAATAACAGATGAATTGTACAAGATAACATATACATGGTAAAATATTTCAAAACATTTATCTGGTTTTGGCTAAATTTAAAGCACCTCTGATTTTGCTCTTTAATATACAACCAAACATTCTAAGCACATGCATTACTATTCCACTTAAAATGTGGATACAGGGAACACTAGAAAAGGTCAGTGTGTTTGCAGTTTTTATAGAAAACCCGTTTTTGGTCAAAAATAAATCAAATATTGCTTCTATACAAACAGAGTATATTCATCAACTGTTGATATCACGATGTGAAGAAAATTAAACTCTGTGTATATAAAGGGAATATTTGATTTATTTTGACCCAAAAAAAGTTTTGCTATAAAAACCACTAAAACACCTACCTTTTCTCGCATTCCCTGCATTCCCACCTTAAATACGGTCCTCAATTACTTTATACTTTTCCTTCTTTTTTTTCATGTGAATATATATTTTGAGTGTAAATAGTAAAAAAACTAAATAATTGGTTTATAAACAATTTTTTAGGATGCTATGCTTGACAATACAGATTATAGATTTTCTCTTGCTTTTATATTATTATGGTTTAAATTAGTCAACCTTGCAGTTCAACTAAGAGCATCAGTCTACTCTTTTGACATGATGAAGCTGTCTGTGACAGTGAAAGCTTGTCCTTAAAAATGTGTTTGTGTGTTTTTTAGTTTTCTACCTAAACAATTTATACTCCAGTATCACCAAGGTAACTGTGCTGGCTATCCCTTCTAATTTAAACCATGATTTAGCCTAGTTCTCTATTCCAAATATGTTTTATATTATTACAAAATTCTATAACACAAAATAATACATAACTCAAATTATTTAGAAAAACTTTGTTGCACTTTGCATGCACTCATGCATCAGAAATAACCGAGCAAACTGAACTAGCTAAATCATATATCTCAATTGTTAAAGGAATTTCCATGCTCTCCTTAAATACATGCTAGAGAATATTTTATGAGATGTTTTACCACTTTTTAATTTAAACTTAATTGGGAAAAAGTTATTGGTGGCTCACATATCTGTTGAATAATGTGTCATTTCAAGGGGCTAGCTTTAAAAATAAATGTCTTAAATCTTTTTAAAACCTTAAAAATTGTGTTATAATTAGGACTTTAAATGACATTATGTATTTAGATTCTAAAGCATCCTAAGCAATTAAAAAAACTTTCTTAAAGTGGGTTTAAATATAACATCCCAATTTCTATAAAATTTGAGGACTTTTCATAATCATTGAATATCTCAGTTTGGTTGGTTTTTATCATTCCATACCAAATCTATCTTAGTAATTCTACTCTTTCTTTACCTGCATTAGGTTAGTACAGAATCTAAAGAAAAATTTGCCTTTAATAAACATTATATATTAACAATTTTCACTAATTTGTAAACACTAGCCATAGATTATTAAAACTTTATATTATATTATTTGTGTAATGTTTGCTTTGTTTTTACTTTGCTTATTTGTTTAATTTTTTTATATTTTTTTTAAAGACATTTTTTTTCCGCATATAAGGTGCATAGTTTTTTGTGCTGAAAAAGGTACAGGAAAGAGTGATATAAACAAAAAGGACCAACTCAAAATTACTCTCATAATGAAAAGCTGAACAAGGTTCACATTTTACAGCACTGCCACTCGACAAAGAAGTAATGTAAAACATGAATAGAATCCCTTATGTCCTAAATAAGTAAACATTTAAAAATTGAAATAATACACTCAAGTAGGTATCAATGATCACTTGAAATGCAAAGATAAGTACTTTAAAATTAATACATTGGAGGGAGATAAGGTAAAAGAAACTTGAGATTCTTGATAGCACCTACCATGACATCACAATGTAGTAAAAAAAATTAGGCTAGGGTTTGTATACTATGTTGTGATAATGTCCATTGTACCTCTTTATATAAATACGTCAATAAAACTGGCAACCAAATTATTATTTAATAAACCAAAAAGTGTTAAAAGCTATAACTAATAAACTGATTTGTAATTTTTTGAAAATATCACAATTATTTTACCATGTGCACATTCCTTTAGGACAAGTCTGCTGCTACATGTGTGGTAGCAACCAAAATTACCTGATTAATTGCTGTTAACATGGGATTTGTCGGCACCCAAAATGGTATGTATAATGGCTGCTGATAGAAGCTGTGGCTCCAACCAAGGTTAGCAGAGAGGAGGTTGCATGGGTAAAACTTGCATTATTCTCCAGTCAGTAGTGTTAGTACTAAGAAGAAACATTATAGGCTACTGAAGTTAAACAAAAATTATTTTATTTAACTGATTCTAGATACTTTTGTTTTGCTTTAGGAATAATTACTTTATTGATATTTTGGCTAGACATTCAAAAATTGGAACAACTATTACTGTGATATATGATTTAATTATTAATTTATTATTGTAAGGTCTTAAGGACCTGAATTTAATTACCAGCTAAGTAGAAAAATAGTTGGAGTAATATAAAAAAAATTACCTAGTTTACAGTAGTGCTTGTATGGAAAAATATTTAGAAAACATTGAAATTCAAAGGAGCTACCTTTAAAGGGCTTTTTATCAAAATGCCAATAGGGTGTGCAAAGGGATTACATGTAATTGTATTATAAGATTGTACTCTACATGTACTGCACTATATCTGACTACTATAATTTATATAATAATTTAGCACCGCGTCTTACTACCCGTTCGGGTTATATGCTTTAAGTACTAATTACGCTAATGGATTAGGAATTAGGAAGGTTGAATTAGAGGAAGTAAACCCGCATTTGCGTGGAGGGAGAGTGGAAAACCATTTAGGAAAAAACCACCCCCAGTTCACCCGACCGAGATTCGAATCTCGATCTCCCCGTCCTCAGCAGTCGAGCTCAACACGACTAGCACGTTAGCCAACTACGCCACCAAGGCAGGTACTACTATAATTTAACTAGAAAAGTATAAGTTATTTTTTAACACAAATCACAGATTGGGTTAGGGCACTGTCAAATAAAATACAAGTTTCCAAAATATGAAAATTTCAAACAAAATATGTTAAAAGTTTGCTGCATCATCACTTTTCTTGACACTTAAATGATGTATTTTATGAAAGAGGCTTGAACACCAAATTATTAAAAATTTCCCAAAAGAGAAAACTCAAGCCTTCTAAAGAACTGTCTATGAAGTTAGGATGGGTTTTTATGGAAGAAACAAAGGTGAGAAATAGTGAATGTGACTTTTCATAGAAATGATAGAAAAAGTAAACAAAAACTAGGAAAGCTACTAATGTATGATGACCTGATTGATGTAAATTATGGCAAGCATAACTATTGTACAACTTTTGAGCCCGAATTTACTAAATAAATTCTTTCACTTAATACCTTTTGAACTATAGCATTTTCCCAAGTAACTTTATTTTGTCTAAAAGCTTTGACAAAAACACTTTAATTTGCATCAAAGTGGTTTTCCTTCTTCCAGAATACATATGCTGTATTCCTTGTTTATTGCCTACAGTGGCCCTTATTTCCTCCATGCTTTGGTTGATTTGATCATCTCTTTTTTCATTTATGACATCCATGGGCGTTTGCAGTGCTCTCTACTCATCATTAATACAGCTGATGCAACTCCAGTGGTCAGCTGAGGGATATCCTTATAATGCATCTCAAACTCATTTAAGTCCATATGAATGAATATCTTTCCTAGCAAGAATGCCCATCATCATGACACACTTTTCATTGACCATTAGGTTGAGGAAAATTTGGTGCACATGAACAACATCTCATGTCAGTTATGTCACAAAAATCAGTATATATTCTTTTGAACAAATAAGTTGACTTCCTTTTCCTGACACCATAAGTTCATTCACTCCAAATATAGCAAATAGGACCTTCAAAATCTGAATTGTGGCTTTTGTAGTAACGTCGGTGACCTGGCGGTCTAGGGGTAAGGTGTCAGACTTCTATGCTGGCAGCCGGGGTTCAATCCTCAGTCCGGCACAGATTTATCTGATTACCAAACCCTTCCTTCACCTCTGACAAGACATCTTGTGAATGTGAGGAATGCCAGGTCTCCACCGTGGTTCGGATTCCACGTTAAACTGTAGGTCCTTCATTTCATCTCACAATCACCCTACCATTTCACATTAGCGTAAGTGTGTATAACCCGAACAGGTAGTAAGACGCGGTGCTAATAATAATAATAATAATTTTGTAGTAACAGACAATATCTGGCAAATTTCTAGCCACTTTAAATAAGCATTGATTCTCATCAAATAGGTTTTTCATTTAGAGGCCTCAAAAAGCCATCTGCATACAGCTCCCAGGCCTTTCTGGACATGAGCAGGGAATAAGCTCACACCTCTTATTATTATTTATTATTAGATCCTCTTTACTCTTTACGCCCACCCTTATCTTCAATCCCACTTCCCAAATATTTTACACTCTGTACCTTTCTCAGCTCTACTCCATCCAACTTTATAGCTTTACTATCTAGGCCTTATCTTCTTTTTCTTCCTTACTATTACATCACTATTTGCCATGCTAGCTGAGTTGTGTATGGTCTGTTTCAAAGATCAAGTTACTCATATAAAGATACTGTGAAAACTTAAGAACTCTAGAAACAAGGCCCAGGACCTCCCTGTTAATCTTGGGATAATTCTCTCTTTGTGTCAAGATTCTAGGTGGGAATATGACAGGGCATTTAACCCCTTTCTTGTTCTTTTGGATAATAGTTATCAAAAACAGGGGCTGAAATGAGTACACTTTTAATTCGATTAGATGGCAGGTCATACAAAGGATTTAAGATGACAAAGAAACCCCCTTGAGGAATCACCTATATTATTCTACCATATCCAGAAATGATTTCAATTCACTGACTGACTTAGATGCTTCACCCTCTAGTACGGTTTTTTTCTGATTTGGGTTTGATTTCAATCCACATTCCCTGAGCCCTCACAATATCATATTAAATCTTTCATTATGTTCCCTTACTTTACGACTCCCCTACCACAATGCCATAACGTCACTCCTTCAATGCCTGCTGCAGCAGCTTCCATTTCATGCGGAAATTCCTCAGGGTCCAGATAAATACTAAGAGAACATCTATTATAACAGCATAGGCCTTTATTGGTACTAATATTAACGAGTTATTTGGAGTTCTTGGTCATTTACATATGTTGTAAGGCATGGAGTAAGGGATGCCTCTCAACTTCTAAATGGGATTTTAATTTTACTTGGTAGTCACCACATATCTTTAATGAGCCATCAGGTTTCACTAAAGTCACTATTGGTGTTCCCCATTTATTACTATACTTTATTTGAGATATAACACCTGCATCTTGGATTCTTTTAAGTTCCAACTCTTCTTTGATTTAAGGTAAACAGAATGGTTCTGAGCTAACAATACTTTTGTTCTATCCCTGGTTTCAACTTTAGGGCAACTTTTGCCTTTTATAAGATATCAATTTTTTAGTAGACACCTCAGGATACATCTGAATCACTTTATCTTTAAGGTAAACACTTGGTGTCATCAGTTGGTTCCCCTAAATAAAATGGAAACCCAAAACCCTTATAAAATCTCTCCTAAGTATAAGGGAGTCTCCTTTAGGTATTACGTGAAAGTCTATCCGCCTTACCTGTGCCTAAGAGCAACTGGAAGCAAAAATCTACATAACTTAATTATTTGCAGGCCTTAAGTATAAAAAATATATTATCTTATTTTTCTCTGCAATTCATAAACCCCGATAGTGTTTCCTTTTTAACTTTTGCTGACAGCATTGCAGTGTCTAATTATTTGAACACCGTTTGGTGTTCCCTCAATACTGCATGGTAGGTAACCTCTCAGCATCAAAGTGCTGGAGGTTGAAAATACCAAATATTTTCTGCCTTTCCGCCTTGCTCATCTTCCATAAGATTAGACATGACCTGCTCGTTTTTCTGGAACTCATTCCTTTTAAGTATTCCTTACATTCACAAATGCCACAAACAATTGTTGAACCTACACTGTGCTGTAAGGTTAGTTCTGTATCCACAAACCACACAAGTTCAATGAATCAATATTTGGTTTGAAAGGACAATATTATTCCTGCCTTGTTCTTTACTAGTGGTTATTTTGTAATTCAGGTTTCCTTTTTACTTTTATTTTACCTCTTTGTAAAATGTTTTGGAATCAATCATTTGATGAGCAATTTCACTAGCTTTGCTTGTGATTAACTTGGAGGGGGCCCTCTGTAAATAAGGGTTAGTCAACCTTTTGATTTTGTTGCACCCTACTTTACAGTTATAAAGGAGGGAAGCATAAATACATAGCATGAAATACAATGGTTATAGCAGTTTATTAAATAAAGACAAAGAAAAATACATAAGCTTAAAAATAGATAGTTCTTTAGGTTTCTGTTGTCTATTCAATGAAGTATACATGGGAATAACAGTATTTAAATAAAAGAATAGTATGACACCATACAGCTGGCAACTAGCATAACAGCATGTTTGAAGTGTCCTTAAGACGGAGCATTATGAGAAAAAGATCGATAACTTTGGTTAACTGCACTAGATGATAAGCTTCTAGTAATTAGAAACTAGCCAATAAATCACAACCACTTGTTGCCGGCAAGGAATCGACCAGTCAAAAGGGGTGATACAAGATAATTACTGAGTTTACCTAGGAAAAGACTAATACCACAACATGTGTGACTAACAAAGGAAGTGCTTTCTGGTATGCACTTTAACTCATACCGCTCTTGGTTATCAGCATACATATAAGGCATTGAAACTAGAAAACGATAATTAACTGGTAATATAGTCCCTTTAAATAAGAAGGGTCATGCTGAGTGAACGTCAAATCCACATTAAGGAGGAGCAAATCATGCCCCACTAGTTTAGAAATAATAAGCCCCAATTAGGACATCACAGTAATAGCCGTGGTTAACCATAACTGAGTTCACTATCAAACCTTACTATAAGGGTGTACATTATCTAAAGTTTAACACCAATAAGCACTCGGCTTAAGGTGCTCGTATAAAGGATAAGTAATGCACTCAAGACTGCAAGAAGCTAGGGTCTCGCATGGACATGCCATGCCACAAAAAGGCAAAAGAAGACAATATAACAATAAGTAAACGAGGCCATTAAAAGGCCTGGCAGACCTAATTAAGTCATTAATTACATATAGTAAGTCCCAATAACTGTGGGCTGACGTTTCCCCTAGCAATCATACAAAGAAAGAAAGCTCACAATGAATTGAACGCTAATGAGCCACTAAGTCTAATCAACAACAGCAAATACATCTTAATATAACTTAACAATTCTCAAAAGTATAGATGCCCGCATATTATGAATACCTCTTCTAGCAAATTAAGTTTCCATACTATGGAATTGGCTCGCATAACTAACTAGCTCTAGCTGACTCATGTAGTACAGATAGGCAATCCTATTAGACTAAGCCCACATTGAATACACACAAATAAAATAAGCTATAGGCTCTAAGGGAGCCAAACTTGCTACAAACAGTAAATTTGCAGGCTTGACAAAATCATAGCCATAGCTTAACATAATACTAATATTATTTAACTATATCAGGCACAATGCTTAAAGTACACTAAGGTAAACCAAACATTGACTATGGCTCGACAACTAAACTGCACTATAATCAGCCCATTAGGCGGCTGTAGCTTGACAAATATTCCTTGCAGGGATTCCACCATCCTAATCCTGACAGTAGGATTGTCCGAGTGCTTGAACTGAACCCGTAGTTGAATAATAGACGTTGGAAACCCGGCGGGGGCTAGCTCCAGCAAACCCAAGTTTCAACTCTGTTGGACACCATAGCGCCCAAGCCCGGATATGTTGGTTAGCTCTGGTATGGACATAGTGAAACAACTACTAGTCAACCAGCCAACATTAGATAGTAAAACGTTCTGTGTTCCAAAATTAGCTTGTACAACATATTACAGAAACTCCCTGACCGTCCAAAACAAGAAAGGAGAGGGAAGGTGAATTCAGCCAATCACGTCTCAGCATTACAGCACTCGAAGGGTGGGTGCCAAAGGGGGGATAGGCACATGTGTAACAAGCCGAGAAAGAGAGGTATGATATAAAAGAAAACATTAGAAGTTCAAATATTACTTTTTTTTATTTTTTGTTGTGGTTTTAGCGCTCCATGTTAATTAACTGAAGCTCATTAGAGATGATCTCAGAATACAACCATCGCCTCTGGTCAGCCATGGGAAATCCAAACTGCAGTGTAGTTCATGACCCAATGTTGATACCTTGAAAGGCGACAAAGCCATTTACTTGTGAGAGCTAATGCCAATTAGCTTGGCACATTGTATACCCATCACAAATTTGTCAAAAAAAAAGAAGAGTAAAATCTAAGTGTTACAAATGTGCAACTGGAAGCAAGATGCTGAATTTTAGCTGTTCATTCTGCTACTGATTTGTTTGAAAACAACATACTATAAAATTAACATATATCCTTGAAAACTGAAACCTGGGTGAAAAATGTTCATTTATCAAAGCTATCAAATCCACATAACGTTTAATATCTTTAGTATTGATAACACACAAATTTATCAACAACTTAAAAGCAACTTGATTTAGTCTTTGTAATATAAATTTACCTATACTTTAACACTCCTCCTTAAATTTATATTACTGTCCAACCTTGATCATAAACCAATTTATATCACATTCATTACATATCTGAATTTTTCAAACTTGTTTCAACCTAATGGCTTGGTAAAAATATCAGCTACATTTTCATCACACTATTTTAACAATATCAATTTCTGCTTTAACATAACTCTCGTTTACAAAATGATAATGTGTGTGTATATACTTAAAAAAATTTGCTAAATTATCATGCTTAACTATATTTATCGCACCAGAATTATCTTCATACATTTTTATCGGCTCACAAATTTCAATATTAAAATCTAGCAAAATATCTTTCACAACTTTTAATTCACTAACACACTCAGACAATGCAACATACTAAGCTAATGTGGATGATTTTGTTACACTACTCTGTTTCTTAGATTCCCCCAAAAAATTGCATTTCCATACATTTTAATAACATATCCATTCGTCGATTTTCTGTCAATAATATCACCTGCCCAATCAGCATCTATGTAAGAGTTTAAGATCTCTGCATTAACATTTCTATTAAAGCTTAACCTTAAATCTTTGGTCAAAACTAAATACTTTAATACCCTCACAGCATATTTATAATGAGTATTATCATAACAATTTGGAAATCTTTTTAAATGATTTACGCTGAAACTTATATCAGGTCTTGTTCCTGAACTAATATATAAAAGAGCTTCAATTATGTTTCTATACTTTATTTCATCACATGCTGTTTGTGTGGTTTCTAATTTTAAATTTTGTACTATCCGAGTAGCATACAATTTAGAATTTTCAGTGCCATATTTCCATGCTAAAGATAAAATATAATCTCTTTGATCCAAAGTCATTTTTCCTTTATCACATTCATAATTTATATTAATACCTAAATAAGTTTTTATTTTACACCAAATCTTTCATGTGAAATCCTTTAAACAATAAATTGTTAACAAAATCTAACTTTGTTTTATCTTTACAACATACGAGCAAATCATCTATAAACAAAATTAAATAGACATTATGATTGTTCTTATTGTTTAACATATATAAGCAACAGTCATTTTTGCTTCTTATAAAACCTAAAATTTTCAAATAAGTATCGAAACACTCATACCAAGCTCTTGGGCTTTCTCTCAATCCATACAATGTTTTATACAATTTTAGTACTTTATTCGTATAGTCCTCATAACCAGGTGATTGTTTTACATAAACTTCTGATTTAACTTTTCCATTCAAAAACGCTGTTTCTACATCCATTTGCTCAATAATTAAATTATTCTGACAATAAGACAATAAAATTTTTAATGTTTGCATTCTTGCTACTGGAGAGTATATATCATCAATTAAATCATTCTGCTGGTATCCTCTAACTACTAACCTAGCTTTATAAACATTATTTGCCTTCTTTGTATAAACCCATTTTAAATCTAGTATTTTCTTATATTCTGGTTTAATAACAGACATCCATGTCTTATTTTTATTTAAGCAATTTATTTCCTTATCCATTGCATTTTTCCAATTTTTAGAATCATAACTATTCATCGCATCATTATATGCAACAGGATTTTCCGCATTTACATAGTTTACATAAACAATATTATTATACGTAAAATTACCATCATTAAGTCTAGCCGGTTTTCGTTTTTCTCTGGCTGATCTTCACAACCCTAAATTTGCATTTTGATCATTTATATTTCCATTTGTTATTTCATGTTCATTTTTATCACTATCATTTTCATTTCTACCTTCATTTAAACCTAATATCATAAGCCTTTCTTGACTCTTCTCTAAAACTTATATTATTTGTACCATCTTCAATTATATCTACATGTCTTGCTACAACTATCTTGCCACTTAGTAGAACTCTATACCCAACATTTTCATAAACTAACAAAATACCTAGATCTGCTTTTCTGTCTCATTTTGAATCTCTTTTTTGTTCAGACACACTATAAATACCTCACTTCCATACATTCTTAAATGTTCTATATTAGGTTTTTCACCAAACATTATTTCATGAGGTGTTTTATTTTTCTCTACATTATTAGTAATTGTCCTATTTTTCAAATAAGCAGCTGTTTTGATTACTACAGGCCAGAACCAATTATGTACTTTGGTCTCTGCTAATAAACATCTAGACATATTCATAATATCTCTGTTATACTTTTCTGCTGTACCATTTAATTCATGGACAAGGTTCAATAGATATTCCTTTTTCTCTAGCAAATATATATATATATATATATATACACACATCTCCCTATTTATATACTCCTTGCCAATGTCACATCTAAGTCTTTTTACCTTTATTTCAGTTTTACTTTCAATTATATTTACATAGTCAATAAAACAATTGTATACTTCACTTTTCTATTTGATACAATAAATTTTAGTTACCCTACTGTACTCATCTATAAAAGTTAGAATATATTTCTCACCGTTTAAACCCGTAGTACTGTGTGGTCCATTTAAATCAGTATGTACAATCTCTAATACTTATTTTGCTTTAGTTCTCTCATTTTTAAATGGTAAATTATGCATTTTATTTTGCAAAAATATTCCACATTTCAAATAATCGGACTCTAGTTCCTTTGGCAAACCTTCAAGCATTTGTTTATCACACATTGTTTTTAAATAATTAAAATTTACATGTCCTAATGTTCTATGATATCTTTTCTTTTCTGTCATATTTAATTTGACTTATATTTGATTCAGTTTTTACAATTTCACTAGTCATATAATAATACAAAGCATTTTTCTTACACTCTAAAGCAATTAAATTTCCATTTGGGTTATATATTTTTGAAATATTTCCTACTGATACAATTTTATTTTTATTTGTAACTTTTTCATAACTAATTAAATTTCTATCCATTTCTTTCACATAAAATACATTAAACATTTTATTTTCTACCATTTGGCCATAAACATTGAATTTGTGTAAAACATTACCTATTTTAGTTGTCTTTAAAAAACAACCTTCTCAGACTTTAACATTTACTGATACTTTGAGTTCAACACATTTATAAAAATATTCATCATTATTTATGACATTATCAGAGCAACCACTATCAAGTAACCATTCTACTTTACCGACGCAACTATTAACATCAATGTACGATTTTTCCAATCCAGGTCTTACCTCGATTTCCATATTAAAACTGTTCGTATTACCGTCTTCAGTTTGCTGTCCTTGTTGATTTTGCCTCTGTTGCCAACCGCCAGATCGACGATGTTGACTTGAGACTCGACCAGCTCTTCTTCCACCAAGATGTTGCCAATGTTGTTGCCAATGTTGTTGTTGTTGTTGTTGTTGTTGTTGTTGCTGGCGTCCGCCTCCTTGCTGCTGAGCGCCACCTTTGGGCTTCCACAAATTTTCACTTGGTCTCATGCTCGTACACTGAGCCTTAAAATGTCCATACTTGCCACACTTAAAACACATTTTGTCTTTTTTCTTTCAGTCTTAAATGCACTTGAACTGTTTATGCTTCCTTCCTCTCTTTATTTTAATTCAACCATTTTTATTTTACTTTTTACATATTCAACAGTTTGATCACTTTCTTTCAATACATCAATTAAATCACCAACATAGCTTAACGAATTTGGAAGCATTTTAATCATATAACTCAGTTTTTCTTTTTCCCTTACAATAGCACCTGAACTTTTAAGTTCCTTCACTAACTTTTCAAACTCGTAAAAAAGGCACTTGAATCTTCAATGTATTTTAACCTCAATTCATCTAATCTATTGTTATACAAATTTTCAATGCAAAAGTTTCCTTTAAGTACATTTTGTCGAACTTTTTCATAATTCCATGCGCCGTCTCTTTGTCTTTTATAAACTGTAACTGATCATTCAAAATACCACTGTAAATCACATTGGTTGCCTTTAAGTCATTTTAACTCCACTTGTCCGCTTTATTTGTCATACCTTTTTCTTTCCTCACTGCCTCTTCACATTTCTTTAATTTTAAAATCATTGTCATTCTCTTTTTCCAACACTCGTAGTCCTTGCCATCAAAAACAAGAAGTCTCATTTCATCCGCCATCTTGAGGCTTTCTTTTAACCACGCCCTGCAACCATGTTGAATTATAACGAGAGAAAGTTTATGTTCAGAGGTTGTAGACCAATTGAGAATAACTAATTAGCAGTTTGATATGTTTATTAATAATCAGAAATAAAGATTAATACATATTACGAACAAGAAACTATATCCCTACAAGAGACAATGAAAGCATACGTGTGGAGCAACAATCATATTACTACTGTCTCTTCTCAGTCCAATGCACACACAACATTATCACTTTCATTGTGCACACACCTGCGCACCACAGATGTCACTACATTCTTATTCGCTGTAATATAAATTTACCTATACTTCAACACACACAAATGCAGGTAGAATACCACTAAAATGCTTCTTTCCTCATTCCTACACCATTAGCGTTAATTATCATATGTGTATAATCTAAACAGATAGTAATATGCAATGATAAAAAAAATCCATTTAGCTTCATGAAATTTGCCAGTTTGTTTTGAAAATATCCCAGCCATTCAGTTAATATTCATTACTAATAGCATAGATGCAACAAATAAATTACTTTGTATTGTGGAAATGAGTAAAGAAAACTAATCCTAACATTGAAGTGAAGGAATGTCATTTTAAAATAAACCATTCGCACTAAACTTTGTATTAAATATTACAACTTTAATTTGTATATCTATCTTTAATTTTCTATCCAAAATTTAATAGCTTAGAAATAACAAACATTTAAAAAAAAAAATTTTAACAGTCAAGCTGGCAAGAGGCTAGTAGTGCTTGTCCACTCTTTAACAGGCTCAATGTGGACATGTCAAACTCCTCTCCACTAACCTTGTGGTTCATAAGCTGACACAAGCTAAATAAATACTAAAATGGTGGTATTACAAGTTTATATTGATTGACGTGAAATGCTGCTGAGTGCTGTAACAGACATAATCAACATGTTATCTATAAGAAATGCTTGCTTGATCCTATATGCTTTTATGGGGAATAATAGTTGCTTTGTGATAAATTGAAATGTGAAGGTTTAATTATTTTACAAATAAAATTTGTGATATATTTTGTTTGTTGTCATTTCAAATTGATACATAATATGCTTTCTGTGTTCCCCTTATTAACAAACAGTTGTGTTTTGGTAGTTTATTTAATATGGCATAATTGAACAAGTGAATTGTGAAACTTTGAATTTATAAATCTTGTTCTCCGTTATCATCCGATTGAAATGAAGCTTTTTAAATAAATATAAATAGACCTCTCTGGAAGTTATACTTTCTAAACATAAATAACTAGTTTATATGTTCAATTTACATTTTAAAATAAATAAAAATAAACCTGTCTGGAGGTTAAAAAGTAGTGAACTATTTTCTTTAATGCAACATCCTCGAACAAAGGAGGTATGAATCTTTGAATGTACAAATTAAACATTCTTATTTCCACAATTTTGATCAGAGTTTGGAAATGTATGTTGTCCTTCCTTAAATATAGGCTCAACATACTCTAACAAGTGAAATGGGAATCCCCAAACTAACAAATACTTGGCAGGCTCGTTTCCTAGGTTTTGAGGAAATACCATTCTTAAGAAGTATCACATATTCCACATATGCATATATACCTTGACCAAAACCAAGAATTGCATCAGTGTACTGTTCTTTATTTTACAATCTAAAAAATCATAACTTTTCCACATAATTTAAATCTTCCAAAATATTAATGATTTTATTAATTCCACTACCAACAAGCAAATAATTAAAAACTAACCATTTTGCTACATTGATAGGCTGACCTTAAACTACTTTAGAATAAATTGTCACAATGTTGAAAAACTTGATATTATCAATTGCATATTCAAGAGCCAGTAGACCCATTTCAGTTGCTGCATGGACTAAAGTGCTAATTTCAAAGTAGACTAGACTGCAGATGACGGGGAGATCAAGGTTCGAATCTCAGTCGGGTGTACTGAGGGTGGTTTTTCCAGAACGGTTTTCCTCTCCCCCTCCATGTAAATGCAGGTACACTCCCTCTAAATATAACCTTCCTAATCCCAAAAACTATAAGCGTAATTAGCCATGCTAAAAATAATAAAAAACTAGTACTGGCTATTGGTGACTTAAATTGAAAGGATGGGTGAAACAATAACTTAACTACAGAAACATATTTTAGAGATAATAGGGAACAAAGGGTTTTATCTTGAAATGTATTTGAGATGTATTTTTCATATAACAGCCTGTAATATGATTCTTTTCCTTATGTCCTTTCCATACAACAACTTATTAAAACAAACATTCAGTAGCTTAATGAATTTAGGTGTTTAATTACATTAAAATAATTACCTTTATTATTTTCCCAAACATTTATAATACAGGTTTTTTTTATGGAATACTCATGTTAAAGTTTGTTCAAGTTTATGTAGCGTCTTAAGTGTATTGTATGAATTGTTACATTTTGTTCATTATCATCAGCAGGGGCATAGCGTCAAGGTATAAACTATTAGATTAAATCTCCCCAAACCTCCACTGGAAGGCCACACTTTATAGCAAATTATTTTGTTTCTATTTGTAAACACAAATTTAAGATTTGTGCCCCTCTCATCCTACACCAGGGGCACCACTCTTAATCTAGAGGCTAAGCTAGTCTCAAAAGAATTGACAAATACAGCTGTCAAGTGATTCTAACCAGGTGGAAAGGGAGAATTGGGCAGTTGTAGAGAATGAGGGGTGGTTCAGGCATGAAAAAACTTTGCCTTTTTACTTAATCAATGACATTAGGAACTCTATAAAATTCATTGCCACACTTGCAAAAGTATGCCTCCTATTCCTATTTTGAGCTAGTCTATCCAGTCCAACTCATTACACCCTATCTCTTTCAGGTCCATTATAATGTTATCCCCTCCATCTGTCTCTAGGTCTTTCCTATAGTATCTTCACATTGGGCTTATCACCCAATATCCTGAGCAAGGTTCTAGAATCTATCATTTGTGCTGCATGTCCTGCCTACCATAATCTATGAGACTTGATTATCCTAACAATATCTTGTGATGAGTACAGTGTATGTAACTGTTCATCCCTTTACAGACCAAATATCTCCCAAAGCACCTGGTTTTCGAACACCCTAAATTAGTTTTCTTCATATAAGTTAAAGAGACCATGTTTCATACCCTTAAAGAGCAACTGGTAAAATTATTGTTTTGTATATTCTGAGTTTTACATTCCTGGACAGCAGGCGAGTTGTCAACTACTTACTGATCGAGTAATAGAATTCATCGTCTAACTATTCTTTTCCTAATTCCCATTCTAATATTGTTATTTTTAGTTAAAATTGTTACTACTTATTTAAACTCCCTGTCATATGATATGTTCTCAGTAATCTCTAAATTATTGTCCCGGCACAGATTTATCTGATTACCAAACCCTTCCTTCACCTCTGACAAGACATCTTGTGAATGTGGGGAATGCCAGGCCTCCACCGTGGTTCGGATTCCACGTTAAACTGTAGGTCCTCCATTTCATCTCACAATCACCCTACCATTACACATTAGCGTAAGTGCGTATAACCCGAACGGGTAGTAAGANCATTTCATCTCACAATCACCCTACCATTACACATTAGCGTAAGTGCGTATAACCCGAACGGGTAGTAAGATGCGGTGCTAATAATAATAATAATCTAAATTATTGTTCGCAATCTGTATTCTCTGTATGATCATCTACTGAGTCTCCTCAGTGTTCACTTCTAAACTTATTTCCTTACTAGCTTCTAATAACATTTCTACATTTCTTGCAACAGTTTCCTTTTTATTGTCCAACAAAGTTAAATAATCTGCATATCCTAATAGCTGCCTTGTACTGTTTTGTGTCATCCCTTCCTTACACTCTTGTATTAACTTAATAATATACTCTATAAGGCTAGATTAAAATGTAATAGGAAAAGTGCTTCTCCTTGTTTCAACCAATTATGTATTTCGAAAGGATCTGATAAGTGGCATCCAACCCGTACCCTGCCACGCGTATCCTTAGTCAAACATAACTTCAATTAGCTTTACAAGTTTTTCAGGTTTCCCAAAGTTCTCATAATTTATTTTCTTTTAACTGAATCACAGGCCTTTTTAAAATCTATGTGTGATTTATGACCGTCTTGTTGTATTCCCACTTTTTCTAATATTTTTCAAAAAGTATAAAAATGACTCATTGTTGACCTTTGCCTTCTACCTGAGATAAAACCATATACCTATTTTATAACAAATTTGTGAGAAAATTATCTAAACTAAGACAAATATTCATTTGAATCATAAAAATATAAATCGCTTTTTTTTTTACTCACATAGGCATATTACAGGAAGAACTATTATTTCACATTAAAAATATATTACAAGTGAGCTAACATTACAAGAGCATTTCCTTTCTAAACATTATTGTTAGTTATTTTTAGGATTCTGAATACATTGTTTTATATACTTATTATGATATGGCATATATATCATAAAATACATAATAAAATATGTCACGTTGAAACAAAAATCGATGATAAAAATCTCTGCTTAACCATCGGCTAGATTTTTATTATTATTTACAGCGTCTTACTACCTGTTCAGGTTATACGCTCACCACCTAGAGTGAATATTTAAGGAGATATAAGGTAGGAAGATGTATCTACAACATCAGATTGGTTTAATTTTCTTCAGAAACTAATGTTCCACCAACATTTTCTGTCTTTGATTACAACTATTAAGGATGATTGTGTTAAATTCACGATTCTGGCTATTTCTTATGTAGTTTTATGCGTTGATTCTGAAAATGAGTCAGAATTTCTCTATTTGCTCCATTTTTTTTACAACAAACCTACCTTGTTTTTCATAAAGTACTACAAATAACTAAAATCACCTAATGCATATTTTAAAATAATATAATTCCATGTTATGATTCTGGTTTATTTACTGATAATACAATAGGGACAACTAAGGTAATCCATTATCTAAGCCCTGTTAGTTATTATTTACTCACATATTTCATATATCTGCTGTGATTCATGTGTTGGTGGCTGGCTGAAAGGATCTCAGCACATGGCGTTTGTATTTCCCAAGTCTTGAAGAGAACCAAAGGACCACTCCTCATAATGCTATTTTTTCCATGACAATGATCCCTGGAATAATGGCTAAGACCGGACATAATGTTAAATATCCTGATATTTCTTCAGTTAGAGGGCCTTTATCCTACAGTGCAGAGCTTTCCATTTATGTACTGCTAGAAATACTGAGCTTAGATATCGAAGAATAAGATGTTAGAAATGTCTAGTCCCGGTCTGACTTAGCAGGTGATAAGATAAACACCCAGATTTTTCTGAATGTACAATTTATATTAAACTTCACTTAATTAATCAGTCAGATTAATTATCTGGTTCATGATCTTAGTTTATCAAAAAGCCAAGCTGAGATATTGGCTTCGTTAATGAAAGGATGAAATCTATTACAGCAAGCTGCTAAAATGTGTTTTCCTGTCAAAGGCAACATTAATTTAAACACCTCCAAGCAAGATGACCTAGTCTAATGCAATGACACGAATTCCTTCCTTGAAGTCCTGGGATGACAGCACAATCCTGAAGAAATGTGACATTTCATAGATTCTATTAAGCTTAGTTTGAAATCAGTCCTGTTTCACAATGGGAAGAAGTATTCAGCGATCCCCAATGCATGTGCTGTTCATATGAAGGAATTCTATGAAAACATGAAACCCTTTCTGACCAGTGTACAGTATGTTAAAAATTCATGGATTATTTGCGGTTATCTCAAAATGATAGATGTTTTACTTGGACTACAACTGAGATATACAAAGTTATGTTGCTTCCTATGTAAGAAAGCAGGGACAAGAAAACCACTAGCCAACATCAAAAAACATTTACCAAAGAGAAGTTCTCATTTTGGCCATGTGTAACCTCTGAGAAGGTTAATCTTCCACCACTACTAGGTTTGATGAAAATTGTTGTCATAGCGATGGTCTAGGTTTTCTTTTCCTGAAGTTTCCTAGAATAGGTGATGCAAAAATCAAGGATGGTATATTTGTTGGTCCAACAATTAGGGAATTAATGAATGATTCTGCATTTGAAGGGAATTTGAATGAAGCTGAGGTGGTTTCTTAGAGACTCTTTTCTAAAAGTGGTAAAGAACTTCCTGAGGAACCACAAGGCGGAGATCTACAGAAAAGTTGTGAACTCATTGAGAACTTCACAAAACTGGGATGTAATATGTCTCTAAAAATGCAATTCTTGGACTCACATTTGAACTTTTTCCCTAAATTACTTTTTAGCTGTATGCGACACGGAGGTTTCCACCAGAATATATCTAACTTGGAAACATGCTACATAGGAAAATGAAGGCCAAAAATGCTTGGTGACTACTGCTGAACACTCGAGAGGGAGGTTCCTCAAGCCATGTACAGCAGAAAATCCACAAGAAGTATATTTTAGGTCACTATATAGTACATGTAACATGTTGTATATAATAAAGTCAACCATTCTCACTAAACACTCAGGTTACTAGAACATATGGGCCATGTACGTTCAAGAAACCAGCCATAGTGAAAAGGTTGCAAGACGAATTAAAAAAATGTAGATCACCAGGGATCTTTATTTGACCTACTCTCAAATATGCCAAGCCCAAGTATCCAGACCTAGCTATCTTAACAATAATAAAGATAAGCATTCGACAAATGATGTTGAGGGAGTGCGGAAATCGCAACTACAGAGTTGAAGGTGGCTGCGTTATATGATAGCTCATGATCTTAATAAAATGACACATTTGTAGCCAACAATTTATGCACATCCATAATAGACTCTGCTTTAAACTATAAGTGAAGAATGACCCTGGGCATGGGACGATTCCTGTATAGCTGAATGGTCAGATCATTGGTTTACTAAATCAAAGGTTTAGGGTTCAGTTCCCTTATTTAGGTGTCATTTTTCAATTTTCAGAATATATCATCTAGATGGATTAATCCTCACTAAAAAGCATAAATAATAGCTTTAGCTATTTGATTCTTAAATATGAAACCCCTTACAATTATAATAATTGTAAAATGGCAGCAATAAGCCACCTATCAAGTCGAAGGTGGTTGTGTTATCTGATAACTCGTGATATTAATAAAAGCACACATTTGGTGCCGACTATCTCCGCACGTCCATCATAGACTCAGCCTTAAAATATGAGTGAATAATGACCCTGGGCACGGGATGATTCCTGTATATCTCAGTGGAGAACATTGGCGTACTAAGCCAAAGGTCCCAGGTTCAATTCCCATGTTCAGGTGTCATTTTTCAATCTTCAGAATATGATATCTAGATGGAGTTATCCTCACTAAAAAGCATTAAAAACGCATGGACTTACTTCAACATTACACACATAGAAACAGAATTAAAGTGCATGATAGTGCTCAAAGGTTAAGTGGAATAAGATTGACTTGAGAATAAATCATCCGAACACGGATCCAAAAGGTTTAAGACTATAATATGTCAGTACCCAAAACAAATACTAATATAAATTAAATATAGTTAAAGAATATATATACATATATATATATATATGCCCAAAAATAACCAAATTTAATCCCTACATAGTTTTGACTAAATTTAACCGAGGCCTAGTTTTCAATAAAAAATATATAAAAAACTTCTCCAAATAACAATCACATGTTGGTAAGTCCCTAATTCCTATTAGCATCAAAGAGTGATGTTCCATTTTGGGTACTAGCTTATATTTGAGTTTGAACAGCAGGAAAATCTGGTAGGGAGATATCACATGACCAATGAAGTCATTCACAGCAAGTCAGAAATGGCCCTCTCGCCGACGCCTACGCACAACATTGTGAGGATGACCATGAGAGGGTAAGGAGACACATGATAGCGCTTCTGGCACCTTTGCCCAAGCTTTAGCGCCTGCGCAGTGTCTTGAACTCAGGGATACGTACAAGCAAACAAGGGTCACACACCACTTCAATCTTGTTTCCTAGCCAAACTCGAACATATGAGCAGTGTTCAGTGTTGACATACGTGGAATTTCCATATAAGGCGCTGACTTCCCGGTGAAATGGGGTAAGTGTGTATACACTCTTAAGGTGGCGTTTGTTTGTATCCACAGTACAAAATGAAGGTTTTTTTTTTGCTATCACTAAAATGCTGATTAGTCAAAAGCTATGACTAATAGAAAACATAAGTTAACAGATTTGATATCAGAGCTAAAGTTTCAATAAGTATACAATTTGCATGAAAAAAAAGTTCAATTTTTTGTCCAGTGTTATTATTTTGTGCATTTTCGTCTTTCAAAAACTTCAATATAGACACTTGTTCTTTATTTTAGCATAATTTATCCTTGTTTTGGGTAAATACAAGTTCTCCCATAATCTATTTTCCTTTTAGCATAGACTATTTTCAAAGTGGTCACATTTAGTTTGAAATTAACACCGAAAATTTCCATCTCTCAATCACCTTAACTTTGGTTTTTAGTTACATTATTATATGTTTCTTAAATACTTTCACTTAACATAATTCAGAAAATTTCAATCAATTGGTAAATACTTAAAAACATACAGGTGTTACTTAGTTAATAATATTACTTTTTTTCACATCCATTACTGTTTCCAGCCTGTGGCCTGGTCAGTTTTTTATTAAATTCATATTTTCCACAACTGACTGGCTAGGTCTGTCGTAGATTCATATGACTTATAGTTTAACTTAAGACTAGGACAGGCTCAACATCTAGTCCCCTACCATTAATTTATCATGTGAAAGGGTAAATACACATTCACCAATGATACATTTTTCGCCCATGCCAGGAATCGAACTCAGAACCCTTAACTCAGAAGACAAACACGCTACTGACTGAGTTATTTTGTCAGATTAGATAATAATACTACTGTGGTAAGGAAATAATCCCATAAGATTCCCGAACTAATTTAATACGTGCACAATGACATGTCTATACAAGAACCATACAAGTGTTGTTAGGCTTCATGGAGTGCACATGTCTAATCACACAGACTGTTTGGAAGACACCATCTTAACATCTAGAGACTAGAAAATATATAAAAGATTATAGTGAAATAGTTCTGTAGATTAGATATAAATGCATGTGTTTATGTGGGAAATGAAAGACCTACCTAACGAATGTTAAGTCATGTTAAGTCGTTCCACCCAGCTACTCACTTGTGGTTTAGTGGTACATCTACACAAACAATTATTTTACATCTGAAACATAGTATTATTATTATTATTAGCACTGCGTCTTACTACTGGTTCGGGTTATACGCACTTACGCTATTGTGTAATGGTAGGGTGATTGTGAGATGAAATGGAGGACCTACAGTTTAACGTGGA
>CABFOV010001133.1:0-15875 GCA_902141375.1 Timema poppense
TAAATACCATTAAAATTATGTTAACAATGGTTGACATTACCTGTGAAGGCCACGGAGGAATAATGATGTTGGTATTTATGCTTCACGGATTCTTTTGTGATGATTTTATTTTCCTAGCTCAAGGTCAAGGCCGCAACTCTAATTTAATGCGACCAAATGTGACATTAATATCGTAGCTTGAGGAAAAGTTTCTCAGGATTGAGTAAAGTTTTATTTAAAACAATAAATCAAATATTTTATGGATACAGTTTTATTTAAATGTTTCAATTTAATTACACTAATGTAATAGAGATGAGCAAGGTAGAATTTAGAAATATTTTACCCGAATTTTTTGTCAAGGGAAAAACAATCTCAGAAAAACAATCTCAGAAAACCAAACTTACTTGTCAGTGCAAAAACAAACTATATGAGCTTGACATTTTGATCGTGCGCCCACCGATGTAGGTGAACTATTACTGTATGCATTAGCATTGCACCTTACTACACGTTTGGGCGATATGCATACGTACTAATTATGTTTAAATGTTAGGGAATATTATTATTATAAGGTGTTCTATCTTACGACAGGTCAATTAATTCCTTTTGTCAGTGAACTTAGACCGCCAATGCACCCTGTCCTCTGCCTCCTCCTTCAGCTCTTAGAATTTTCTCCTTTCCTTCAAGCCATCAATTATTTGAATCCTCCTTCTTCCTAAGCTCCTCTTTCTCTCAAACTTTCCTTCTATGATGTTTGCAGGAGGCAGTTCCTCCTAAGGCTGTGTTTGATCCAGTGTGCTTTGTATCGAAGAATCCTATCCAAAATGGTTCTCTTCTCACCTTATCATCTTAGGACTTCATTTGTAACTCTGTCTGTCCACCTGATATTCTCAAGTCTTCTCTAACACCACATTTAAAAGAATCCCAAGTATTTATTTTCCAGCTGATCTGGCGGTCTAGGGGTAAGGTGTCAGACTTATATATTGGCGGCCGGGGTTCAATCCTCGGTCCCGGCACAGATTTATCTGATTACCAAACCCTTCCACCACCTCTGACAAGACATCTTGTGAATGTGAGGAATGCCAGGTCTCCACCGTGGTTCTGATTCCACGTTAAACTGTAGGTCCTATCACAATCACCCTACCATTACACATTAGCGTAAGTGCGTATAACCCGAACGAGTAGTAAGACGCGGTGCTAATAATAATATTTATTTTCCATCTTTATAAGAGTCGAAGTTTCTGCTTCATAAAGCGCGATGCTCCAAATGTAGCATTTTATCAGTTTCTTCCTCAGTTACAAACTCAACTTGCTGTTGACCTATTCTTATTGAAAGATTCCTGGGCCATGACCTAATTTCCTCAGTGCAGTAGGCATCCTTTGTCTGCTGACTTCCCAGGTACTTAAAACGGCTTACGAGATCAGGAAGGTTTAATTTAGAGTAAGTATGTCCGCATTTGTATGGAGCCCAAGTGGAAAACCGTTTAGAAATATACACCTTTAGGACACACTTTCGGGATTTGATCTCCGATCTTACCATAATTGGCAATCTAGTATATTGTGAGAAAGATGCCTTAGCCCATACAGCCACCGAAGTGGGTTATTATTATTATTATTATTACTAATTAAATTATATCCCTATCCCCCTTTTGTGAGCCACGAGCTGTTCTTGCATTATACCTTCCGACAAAACTACAAAACTGGCAAGGAGTGTATTAAAATGGCAAAAGAACACGTGGGTGACACCTCGTTTACCGTTTGCACAGGTGTACGTAAAACCAACTGTTTATTTGTAATGAGAAAACAAGTGCTTCTGTTTTCCTTATTTGTATGAGGCGTAAGGAGGCGACAAACCAGTCGAAACTCTTGCGTCATTGTCGAAGAAAGTGTTACAGTGGACCGACGACCCTTCGCTGCAAGCGAGCTGGCAAAATTCTAGAGCGGCGCGCAAAAAAACAAACAAAAAAAACTGCCATTCGAAATGGTACTGTCACGTCGCCATCAGAACAAAAGTGGTATATGTAACCTTCGTTTTACCCTAAAACAACGTTTTTTTTAAAACCGGTATACCGCAAAGGGTCAACCGTGGGAGATTAGGGGAAGATCAAAAAGGAGCGAGAGAAAATTTAAGAAGTAGAATAAAAATAAATATTTTTAAATCCATTATCAACATTATTTAAAAAAAAATAACACAGTTATTAGAATTTTAGATATTGAACTTTAAAACACAATCTTAATATGTTATTATTATTATTATTATCATCATTATTATTTAGCACCGTGTCTTACTACCCGTTCGGGTTATACGCTTTAATATGTTTTAAAAAATGATTAAACCCCTTCTTATAAAACTAGTGTGCCTTGACAATTTTAGTGACTTGTTTAGTGTGCCGTTATTTTAAAAAGATGCCTTACTTCTTAAGTCCACTCTGCAGTCACTTATAAGTTAGGGCCATAGTGTTGTCAGTCAAGGTAAGCACCTTTTAGGGTAAACGAGGTGTACAAGGTTTTTTTTATATGAAGATATTTAACGTGCACTTGTTGAATCGACTCATTGTGTCAGTGCACGACTTAAAATTTTAACTTAAATCTAGAAGAGCTACAACACCCATTCCTGGCCATTAATTAATCACTGTGAAGGAGTAAACCCACATTTCACTATTCACACGTTTTTCGGCCTTACCGGGAATTGAACCCAGGGTCCTTAGCTTACTAGGCAGACACTCTTCTGACTAAGATAAGGTCCCGAACTGTACAATTTTCATGTTTTACATAATTATTTGCATGAAGTATCTCTAACTTTTCGCTAAAGATTGTGGTTTGTCAAAAATAGGGGTTGAATTTGTTTCAGTGGCCACGGAAACTAAAAATCAGACTCATCTGGTTTGATTTGACAATGATAGGAGGTTATTATTCGAATCTCAGGTAGATGCACAAGGGAGTGCTTTTCCACAGGTGATATATTATCATTGTCATTTTTGCATTTTCTTTCCAAGATAATACTGGCGCACATCGTCTAAGCGTGCGTGGGGTGTTTGGCGAAATCTGGCATTATCTTAGCTAAAATATACGAGTAGTTTGGACCAGATTAGTCATAGGACGTTTGGCGCAGTTTTAAGAACATCTTATAACCCCACCTTTTGTGTTTGTTTACTTCTGACTCATGTTTCTATAGCCATTATCTCTTAAATCCACTGATGGATACGTTAGGCTAGGTTGGTTAAGGTTTGTGAAACTGATTGTTAGGTTAGGTTAGATTAGTTTATACTAGTTTAAGATTGCACAAATTAAAGGTAAGAACATTTGCCGAACGTCAAATTTTCATCTCTTCACGAACTACTTGTCAAATGTTTGTCGAATGACGAGCACACACATCCACACACATGCGCCTATTTGTCAAATATAAGAGAAAATAAGTGATTTGTTAGGAACGGTTAACATTTATGATAGCATGGAGGATGAGATGGAAATGGCTTGTAAACATCATCTGCAACTAAGCCACTTACAACAATTCATTTAACTTTATTTAGACGTGTTCTGAACTTTGCCATTACATTTTATTTTCTTATTTAAGGTTGTTAATAGAACAATCTAAGCTAAGTTGTTATTGAATACACTTCCACCTATCATACATCGTATTCCTATTTGTAAGTAAATTATGGGCTAAGTTCCATATAGAAGGCATTTTTTCATAGAGGTTCAAAAATTGCAAGGCCAATGTTTTGGACCATTCAATTTCAACAGTAAACACAACACACTAATAGCAGACCTAGACAAGAATGTGTGAATGGGGCAGTCTATTCGAGATAAGATGAATGTTCGTGCTCTTTGATGTGTTATATATTACCGACAACCGACGGGAAATGTTTTTAGTTTGGCGATTTATGGTGAATGTTCGACAGATATCGAAAATTCGTCATTCATAACTCACTCATCCACACTACGAAGTATTTTCCGAACTACGAACATTCGTTACCCGAGAATCGCCGAATGCCGTATCTGTAGCGACCTTTTAGTGCACACGTCTTATTTAGTTCGGCCCAAGCGACCTACCATTTAATTAATAAAATGACCGCGCCAAACGTCCTGTATAAATTGGTACAAACAGGTTGGTATTTTTGGGGAGGGGGGGGGGATGCGCCAATCGTCTTACGGCCACTAAAAAACCCCTTCTATGTTCATAAAGCTTCGAGGAATACATTAATTACCTTTGTATGTTGTGCTTAGCGTAACACATAATCAAAAATAAATCTCATATAACCTTTTATTTCAACGTTTGTAAAAGTAAAATATTACAATATCAACAATTTTTGTTCATCCTGTAAATAAATGCAAACTTGAGTTTTAAGTGTTACTTGTAAGATAAACCCTTGTGAAGGCTCATATAACATGGTTTGCTTTGAGCAAACACTTGTATCCGGCACTTGGTAATGACTCTCAGAACAAGTGAGATTAACATAAATGTAGAGGATAATATTTTAGTGCCATTACTGGATATCTGCCTTGTTTATTTGAAATGAGGACCCATTTCGGTAGGAATAACCCTATCGGAGAGATATAAAAGTTACTAGATCTAATCTAACGCATTAATACGTCAAGTCTTGTGATCTTCAGCTGTTAGCTGATATATATTAGAAATACTTACAAAATAATTCAATGTGAAAAATTACAACTCCAACATGGAAATCGAACCTGGAACCTTAGGATTTGCACGTCAATGCTCTACCAATGAGCCACTCTTGTTCATCTCGTATTCAGGGCCATCTTTCACTGGTATTGGTGGTTGCCCTATAAACGAAACGAGCTAGGATGGCTCCCAGTGGTTGGCGCGCAGATCCAAAGGTCCCCGGCTAGATTCTCGTGCCCAGTTTGCCCTTTTCCACGTGATTGAATCTTATTCAGCTATAAAGACTGATCCTGTAAATAAATAAACATCAAGTGTCAGTTTAAAATTCACGTAAATTAATAACCTTTAAAATGAAAATAATAATATGCTGTAATATTTCTCATGCTAGCCTTAAAAAATATGTTTGTATTTTTCTATAAGTGTCTTTCTTCCAAAATCTCCCTCAATCGTCTGGTTTATTATAACCATTTAGTATTCACTCGTATAATTATTTTAAAATTATGATAATCATATAAGCAGCAAGCTCAACAACTTCACAATGTAACAAGGTGGCTTGGATAGTAAAACAATTTGAGACAGCCATTAATGCAACAACATTCGCTTCAGTGGTCACGTGATCTAAATCTTGTAGATGACGGGCAGATCGAGGTTCGAATCTTGAACAAGTGTACTGAGGGTGGTTTTTCCAAAATGGTTTTCTACTTTCCCTCCACAGAAATGTGTGTACACTTCCTTTGAATATAACCTTACTAATCCCTAAAACAATTAGCGTAATTAGTACATAAGCGTAAGTTGTGGTGCTATAAAAATAATTAATGCAACGTGCAAGTCCGGGAGCATGTGCCACAGGTTCGTAGCTCCGCTCTGAATCACTTGGCCACCGCTGCAAGTTGCAGCTGTTTAGTTACACCAAGATGTTAAAATAGCTGTCTCGATATTATCCGTCAAGGCCTTCAACAGATCAATCCACAAAGGTCTATTTCACCTCGCCAAACCGCCGCCGCTGCCATGCGAGTATTCGTCGTCCTTACCCGTGACGGGCTAACTGTCCTTATCACCGCGACTAACCTAACGGGACTAACAAATCATAGCCTGGCTGACGTATTTCACACAGAACTCGCCCGCTGTGGATGTAAGGATTGTTTCATGTGTGATATCTTACTAAACGTGATTTATTGAAGGGCCATAAAACTGACAACTACATTTTTACTGAATATTTCATATAAATACAATTAAAAGATTTTTTGTGTTCGATTTATGAACACCTTTTTTTATGATAGTACACTGTTTGTAAAGTGTTACATTATAAAAATGGTTACTAACGATCTAAAAGAGTAGAGAGGAGGAGAATTTATTAAGAAACCACACTGGTGGGCACGTGGGCAAAGGCATCTGTCTCGCCTTAATTGGTTTGCCGTTTAAAGGAAGTTGGGTGCTCGAATACAAGACAGGTGCACGAGATGGATTTTCCTAAAAGTTTTCTCTCACTATATCCACGCAAATGCAAGTACTCGCCCTCTAAATTATACCTTCCTATTACTTACCCTAAGAGAGAAAATAAACGGTTAAAACGGTTGGGTAGTAAGACGTGGAGCATGCTAGAAATACATCGGCCTTAGCTTAGAGAATGATTGATGTGGGCCAATCACGACTTAAAACGTGGGGGTCACCTTTGGTAGCTGAGATATTGTCAATCAGATGTTTTATTTAGGTTAAATATTGATAAAAAAGCTTGGTATTTACTTGAATAAATGAAAACATATTTTTATGAACCTATTAATACACAGGCTTGTAAACATAGTTCAAAAGTTGAAATTTTCCAATATGAAAAGTCCAAAAATCCACCTATTTTGGTTGATCATTCTGATTACCAAACCCTTCCTTCACCTCTGACAAGACATTTTGTGAATGTGGGGAATAATGCCAGGCCTCCATCGTGGTTCGGATTCCACGTTAAACTGTAGGTCCTCCATTTCATCTCACAATCATCCTACCATTACACATTAGCGTAAGTGCGTATAACCCGAACGGGTAGTAAGATGCGGTGCTAATAATAATAATAATAAAAATGGTTGATCATTAAGACCTAAATGCGCGTGAAATAAAAGATAGCTTATATAAGAGCGTAGAATGGATCTTTGTGAATCGAAGGATTTAAGTTTAATATGGGGGTCACAAAGCAAATTGTATCGACCTTTTGTATTTTCCTGCTCACCTTTTTGTTATTCTATTGCCGGACAGATCCGCCCAGAAACGTTATGTTTTTCTGTGTCTTTTAGGGAGTCGAACCATATTCACATAACTTTGTAGGGATTCCCTTACCACTTGACAAAGGGAATGGTCCTGGTTGTGAATCATTCCAGAAAACAGGCATATTGTGGTCATAAAATATAAGGAAATATCGTTTGCTACAAGATAAAAAGTCGAAACGAGATAATCTTACATAGGGGAGACCGGGGTATGCTGCAACACTTTTAACATTTTATTGTTTGTATTTTTATTTTTCAATAAATCCTTTTTTTACGGGTATACAATATAGAATTTCCCGATGGCTTGAAAAGTGTATGTTTAATTAATTAACAATTATTATTATTATTTATTACCGCGTCTTACTACCATTTTGGGTTATACGCGTTAAGTACTAATTACGCTAATGGATTAGGAATTAAGGAGGTTAAATTAGAGGAAGTGAACCCGCATTTGCGTGGAGGGAGAGTGGAAACCCATTTAGGAAAAACCGCCCCAGTTCACCCGACCGAGATTCGAACCTCGATCTCGCCGCCCTCAGCAGTTGAGCACAACATGACTAGTGCGTTAGCCAACTACACCACCAAGGCGGGTTGTATGTTTAATTACATGTTTATTTAGTTTAGCAAAACTATTTTGAAACAAAGACACCATAATTTGCAAATTTCCCATTTAAAGGGGCATGTTACAACACCAATAGGGGTATGTTACAACAATTGTTTTAAATCATCAAATTCATAATATTCATCAGATACACAGTTACTGCATGGGAACATTTTTTTTTTACTTTTTCATATCAAGAGAAAGTTTTGTGATTATGAAAAAGTGATTTCAAGGTTAAGACTAATTTTTACGTTTTATTTGAACCCAAAAAAGCGGATTTTACAATTCCGCTAGTTCACATGTCTGTCTGTCTGTCCCTGGCCACGGATCCGAAACGTTTTAATGAATCTGGTTCAAACTTGATATCTATATTTTAATGAATTACAACAAAACTTTTTTTTTAGCCTAGATCTTCAATTAAGGATAGTTTACAGACGAGTAATTTTTTTTAATTCAAAATTTTTCTAGAATGGCTCTAACGATTTTGTTTAAAATGCATTTATATTATCTAGTATTTGTTTGATATGACAAACACTGTATAATTGGATTTCGGGCAAAACTTCGTTGAGGGGTAGTTTACTAGTGAGACGTTTTTGAAAATTTTAAATATTTAGAAAATAGCTCTAACGATTTTGTTAAACATATATATCTGAAAATTGTGTGATAGGACAATTTTTTTTATAACTTTTGAGGGGTGATAACTAATTTATTGGTAGTTTAATGATGACTGATTTTTCAAAAACTGGAAATATTTTAAAAATATCCTAACTATTTGATTACAAATGGATATCTTTGAGGATCATACAAAATTATTCGCGTGGTGATTAGAAGTTCACTGAAGTGCAAACCCAGGAGCTTGATAATCCTTAAGCCTCATTTAAACGCGAAGTGCTTACGTACATAATTCAATACTGAGTTAAGTAGAAGTCAACTTTTACCGCGTGAACGATAAACTATCTAGGCGACTATCAGCAAAACACAAAACTATCATGGAAAATTGTGCGTAATTTGTTAGTAGCGGTGTTAATAGTTTTCCGTGGCGCTTGACTAAAAACGCATGTTAAGAAGAAATAAAAGTGGTCTTATATTAGCAAATATGATTTTTCCTGTTTAAAAAAACAACAAAAAAATCTTTGTTTTGAAAAAAAATATTAGGAGATTTTAAATTACCCCCTTCCTCCTCCTCCCCGTTTTCCATTTTCCCATTCAAATTCTACACATAATAATACCTTTTTTTTTAGTACCGAGTACCCGTTCGGGCTATACGCTTATTTACTAATTACGCTAATGGTTTTAAGGATTAGAAAGGATATATGTAGATGAAATGTATCCGTATTTGAGTGGAGGGAAAATGTAAAATCATTTTGTAAATATCCCCCTCAGTACACCAGACCCAGATTCGCCCCTTGATCTCCCCGTCATTGGCAGTCTAGCCTACTGAGAGTGTAGCGCCTTAGACCACGTGGCCACCAAAGTGGATTGCATGATTATTATTTACGCTAATGCGTTAGGGATGACTAAAGTGTAATTTAGTTAAAATGTACCCGAATTACCGTAGAAGGGACATGGGAAACCGTTTAGGAAAAATACCGCCAGTACACCCAGATGGTATTCGAACGCTGATCTACCCATCTCCGGTGGTACAGTCTGTTGTGAAAGTGATGGGTTAGACCATTTGACCACAAATGCGTGTTAGTTTTAAACAAATATTTTCTGTAGATATATTTTTAAATTGAAAAATGTAACAGTTGGTTTCATAACATATATCAAACTTTTCATTTATACAGACACAAACATGTTTTGAAAATGTTTATATTTTTATTGGTAGCCTAAGCTATCATCAAAACACGGATGAAAACAACGACCGTGTAAATGTTCGTCGTATTTTTCGTAGTAGCTACTTCTTTGGTTATTTCGTGATAGCTACATTCATTAATTTAAAAACATTTTACCCTCCGAATTAATTACGAAAACACCGCCCATCTTTATGGAGATTTACCTGGCGATAAGCACGGGATCGAATGAAGAACAGATCAGACAACTATTGAATGAGAACCACCTTGGTGGCGTAGTTGGCTAATGCGCTAGTTTCATGTTGATCTAGACTGCCAAGGATGGGGATATCAAGGTTCGAATCTCGCTAGGGTAAACTGGGGGGAGGGGTTTCTAAATGCTTTCCCACTCTACCTTCATGCAAATGCGGGTTCACTTAATCTATATTCAACCTTCCCAATTTCTAAAACATTTGTCTAATTAGTACTTTAATAAACTTGTAACCTGAACGGGGAGTAAAAAGCGATGCTAAGTATTATTATTATTGTTGTTGAATGAGTGCCGCGCGGGTTGCACCTTAGCCCGCGGCCCCCTGAATGTCAAGGCCACGATATGAGTTGTGACGTCAACAGATGGACGCGCGAGAGTTTCCCCCGAGGATGTAAAGTAAGGAAACACGTTCGTTCCTAGGTCATTCACGCGCCGCAGATTAGAACGAACCAGTTGAGCTAGGTCCTGGGCGTGAGCCGGCCTCAGAGTTTTCCTGCTTTCGCCTTTCTGGTGCTGTGACACGCTCCACTTGGTGCGAATATTCGCCGCGGCCAAGGCGTCAATGTGATCGTGATCACTCTTAATTTGCTATCGGTGACCTGGTGGTCTAGGAGTAAGGTGTCAGACTTCTGTGCTGGGGTCCGGGGTTCAATCCTCGGTCCCAGCACAGATTTATCTGATTCACAAACCCTTTCTTTACCTCTGAAAAGACGTGTATTAGTCACAACTTGTGAATGTGGCGAATGCCAGGCCTCCACCGTGGTTCGGATCCCACATTAAACTGTAGGTCCTCCATTTCATCTCACATTCACCCTACCGTTACACATTAGCTTAATTGCGTATAGCCCGAACGGGTAGTAAAACGTGGCGTTAAAAATAATAATAGTTTTTATCACCGAGTCTGGGTTCTGCGAATACGTACTACGCTAGTGTGTTGAGGCATGAGTAAGGTTTAATATATAGTAAGTGTACCCAGATTTTCGTGGAGGGAGAGTGTAAAATAATTGATAAAAAATCACCCTCAGTAAACACGACTGGAACTAAACCTTGATCTCCCGCTCACCGGCAGTCTAACCTACTGAGGGAATGAATGACTCCTTGGAGCAGGGATATGAAAACTTATTTATACGAGGGCCAAAGGATTTTTTTACAAAGACTTTAATCAATTAATTTTTCTTCAAATAAACACGCACAATATACTGACTTGAATAATTTAAAAAATATTGAGTATGCACTACAATCATAATACATATTATTATTAATTATTAATTTAGTGGTGTAGTTTGTTTTTAATTTTGTTCGAGAGCCGGATAAGATAAAAGACGTATGTTAGGTGCTTTCACCCTGAAAAATGTGTATGAAGATGAATATTTTCTCTCCAATATTTGATTTTCCGATGAATGCCACGTTGCGTTTGAAGGTTATGTAAACAAGCAAACGACACGATTTATTGGTTTTGAATGACCTACTGAGATTGTTGCACACCCTCTACATTCTGAAAATGTTGCTGTCTGGTGTGCTATTTCAGTATATTTTATTTCCGGCCATACTCTAGTTCGATCCTTGATGTTGCCTAATATTTGTGTATGGCTGCATCCTACAATTGATATTTTACAATTATTTGGTATTTTAATTAGAATACTTTGTACCGGAATACTAGCACTAATTTTATCTAAATAGAAAGGTTAAAGAGGGTGAATATTTTAAAATAATCTGTACCCACTCTAACAGAGGCTGAAACATCCAATCGTGAAAAGGATTAGTAGTCACAGGTGACCTGGCGGTCCAGGGGTAAGGTGTCAGACTTCTATGCTGGCAGCCAGTGTTCAATCCTCGGTCCCGGCACAGATTTATCTGATTACCAAACCCTTCCTTCACCTCTGACAAGACATCTTGTGAATGTGGGGAATGCCAGGCCTCCACCGTGGTTCGGATTCCACGTTAAACTGTAGGTCCTCCATTTCATCTCCCAATCACCCTACCATTTCACATGAGCGTAAGTGCGTATAACCCGANGGGAATACCAGGCCTCCACCGTGGTTCGGATTCCACGTTAAACTGTAGGTCCTCCATTTCATCTCCCAATCACCCTACCATTTCACATGAGCGTAAGTGCGTATAACCCGAACGGGTAGTAAGACGTGGTGCTAATAATAATAATAATAATAATAAACACTTCAATTCGACAGTGCTGTTTATTTTTATGAGAGCTAAGAGTTTAAAATTCGGGGATGAAGCACGTGGATTCGATGGTAGCTGAGGGGGAGTGTAGAGGGAATAATTGGATATGGGGGGCGAATCCAAGGATTTTGGCCTTGAAAATCTACCCGTGCACACATACGCACGAGCTTCTTACTTTGGTTAGTCATCTAATAAATGAATAATTACATTTGGTAAGCAGTGTTGACAATACCACAAGAAAACCTCTTAAGTTGGAAAAGGAATGAGAATAAAAAATGTTTTCAGTTCTTAGTTGATTTTTAACGTTATTTTCTAATTGTTCCACGCCTCCCTTGGAAGTGCTTCAGGCTCCCACCGCCTTAGGAGATTATCGAACAACCGGTAGGTTATGAAGGTCAACTATAAATGGCGCAGAATAATGAAGAAAAAAATCCTAAACAGTAAAATAAAATAGCCATGTGGAGACATAGTTCAAGAATTTAACATTTTATGACACGCTAAGGTGGGTACGTGGAACAAACGTCAGATTAATCTAATTTGGTTTCTCTTCCTCCACACACACTCATCATTACCTTCCTCATATCTACCCCATCAGTGAACTTAAATACAGATAGCCCAGTCGGATGGCTTGGAATTGGTATGAGTCAGCTCTAAATAAAACCACGGACAAATATATATTTATCTCCTTTGTGATCGAAGATCAGAGCTCCTGGCTACAGATCCAGAGGTTCCGGGTTCAATCCTCAGTACTTTCAAATTTTTCTGTGAAGGAGCGTGTCTGGAACGAGGTCAAATAAGTCTCGTGAGGACAATAGAGGAGCTACTTGAAGAAAAAAGTAGCAGCTCCGTTCTATAATATTGAGATCAATGAGCGGAGGGCTTGTTGTAATGACCACAAACATCTTCTATCCGCAAATGTTGGCACTACCTTCACCAACATGTGATGGATGCTCGGTTGGTATAGCTCGTTTTCGGGATGACACAATGGAATTTAAAAATATATATATTTAGGGGCAATCGTTATTGGTCACTGCAAATAAATTCTTTTTTTCTAGTTTTACAACTTCTCTAGGCTATCCACATATTTACAATAAAGAAGTAGAGGTGAGCAAGCTAAACTTTAGAGAAAGCTTTACCAGCGTTTCCGTGGAGGAAGACCAAAAACCAATTAGGAAACATTAGATTGAGATCTAAATCCTGACCTCTTCATCACTTGAAAATCAGACAGTACGAGATTGACGTCTCTGTCCACGTGCCCAACTGTGTGGGTGTTGACGACAGTACAAACGAAATGAGCCGTCTCTGTAGACTTAAAGCAGTTTATCCGTAAGCGGTGTCAAAACATCACTCAAAGAATATAAAATTAGGTCAAGCTGTGTCGTGTGTAAAGGCATGCTTGTTGCTGCGGTTGGTTGATGATGGTTCTGAGGAAGTCTGATCAGATACTTACGGGCGTTGTACCCGGAGGGGATCTGGGTAATGTCCTTGGAAATAATCAACCTGAAAATGCCTAAAACCCTCGAGAAAATTCTCGTGTAAGATATAGGGCTCTTCGTTAGCATCACACTCCGTGAAAAGTGGCCTGGATCATCCATGACGATGGATAGTGTTCCTTATTAAAACTCCCTCTGACTGGGTAAACCCACGAGGTCTCTAATGGGCAAGACCCATCCACAAAATATCTATTGGTAGGATGGATTCCCAGGGTCTTTAATGGCCAGAATGCATCCATGAGGTATCCAATGGACACGATGGATTCACAGGGTCTCTAATGGGCAGAATGTTTCCATGAGTATCTAATGGACAGGATGGATTCACAGGGTCTCTAATGGGCAGAATGCATCCACGAGGTATCTAATGGACACAACGTATCACAGGGTATTTAATGGGCAGGATGCATGCATGCAGTATCTAATGGACACGAAGTATTCACAGGGTCTCTAATGGGCAGAATGCATCCATGAGGTATCTAATGGACACGACGTATTCACAGGGTCTCTAATCGGCAGAATGCATCCATGAGGTATCTAATGGGTAGGGTGCATTCACAAAAGGCTTATAATGGGTGGGATGCATTCACGAAATCTCTATCTCTAATATGCAGGGCTAATATACAAGTTTTCCGCTGACCAGTTTAGTAGCCCTGAAAAGGTCTCACTAACTGAATCTCTTGTCATTCTTGCACAACGTTCAGCCGACTGTTGAGGTCCAATACAATTTTGTAAGCTGCTTGTGTGTGTGTGTGTGTGTATGTGTGTGGAGTATGCTAAAGAGGGTATTAGGCCACTACCACTTCATCAGGGTACTCTATAAGGTATGGAGAGGGGGGATCCCCTCTAGACCTGCTTCCACCCTCCAGAGTGGGCCACTATAATGAGCTACTATCTCCCCCAGGAGGAAAATAGTTCACGATTGTTAGAGAAATGCAGCCACAACCCTTTATTTTAAAACTCTTCACATAATGTGACTATAATATATAAAAATTGACTTTAGCGTACTGACCCGCATCAATGGTTCGCCCTCTCGTAATAGACTGCGACGCGAGATCTGCATGAACGGATATAAAAAAAACGTGGTGCACGCGCACACATGCCCTAAAAAAAGCGTATTTGTAAGATCTTGAGTGAATAGTAAGAAAGCGGGAAGTGTGCTTTGTGTGTGGGTAATACAGTGGATAGCTCAATTTATAGAGTAGTGGTGAGTTAAGTCTTATATACGTGGTTCAAATTCCTATCCACAACATAATTAAAATATCTTCTTTTTCTCAGGTTGACAACCTGAAGGTTGGTTTTATGTGATTTTTATCCATCCGGAGCTTGGCAAGCACTCGGGCTGATTGGTGCTGCCTGAAGCATCTGATAGAGATCTCATGTACTAGGGGAGTGCAGGGAATGTGGTGGCTACCCTTGCCTTCCATACTGAATTTCAAGTGACATGTTGGTCTAAGGGTAAGGTGTCGGACTTCTGTGCTGGGGGTCCGGGGTTCGATCCTCGGTCCCGGCACAGATTTATCTGATTGCCAAACCCTTCCTTCACCTCTGAAAAGACGTGAATTATTCACAACTTGTGAATGTGGGGAATGTCAGGCCTCTACCATGGTTCGGATTCCACGTTAAACTGTAGGTCCTCCATTTCATCTCACAATACACTCTACCATTACACATTAGCGTAAGTGCGTATAACCCAAACGGGTAGTAAGACGTGGTGATAATAATAATAATAATAATAATACATACTGAATTTCAATGAGCGAGAGCGAAAGGGCCTACCAATTTTTCCAAGAAAGGTATTTTCACATACCTTCCAGAGTTCTTTTACATACCACAATCGTCAAGGGACCGACGACTTTACTTCTTATTTCCCCTCCAAGGGAAGTTGTGCTACGTATTTTTTTATCGCTCAAGAGAAATCTGTTGACCCCGGGTAGGTTTGAACCCACAAACATTGGGCCTTGAAGCGAGCACTTTACCCCAAGAGTCAAGACCACCGAGTGTGTGTGTGTATATATATAGTTAAACAAAAGCTTCAAACCAAATTGTACAAGTTTGCATGAAATTAATCGATGTTCAGTAAGTTGGGGAAAGTTATTGCAAAATTACATCTAACTTAAAACAATTTGGTAACGGACGTATCACATGCATCTAACTTCAACAGTTTGGAAGATGTATCACATGCATGTGGCTTCAAACATGTTGATGATTAAGTCTAAGTATGCCTGTTTGAAGTTAAATTAAAGTAGTGCATGTCTTATTATACTTGGATTTAACTTCAAACAGGCATACTTTTAATTGTCCAAACATGCAAAGCGCGTCTGATGTGTTATTTCAAAACGAATGTCTCTTCTTGGTGCTCACACCTCATTTTCCCAGTTGTGTAGTATTTAAATTGCAAAGTGCAAGGAAGAAATTACACTCAAATTAACTTATTTACAACCAATTTTTCTAATAACTTGAAGGACGTTACTATTGTTTGCAGTGAGAATAAATCCCACCGCTATTTTATATTGACCTTGAAATTACAGGAGCATTTGTTGTGCTATGCTCGAAAAAAAATAATTACATAATTTACAGAAAATTATTTTGCTGATGTGTTTTGCTTGAACAAATAGTTATATACATTACATCTTTTTTCCTTAAGCACAAGGCTATCTCAGTAGCTTACAACCAACTAGGACATAGTTATTTGAAGTGTGAGATCG
>CABFOV010001133.1:15963-47423 GCA_902141375.1 Timema poppense
GGGGGGGATTTAATTATAAATATTAAGCTTATCAACCATGAAAATAAATTACTGTTAAAAAAAAGTTTATCACTTATAGAATATAGGAAAGCTATGAATGGTTTAGTTTAAAATATTAGTAATATCGAAATATTAAAAAATGTTTTTCATTTTAATTTTCTTTACATTTTTGGTATTTTTTTTAGACATGACTCTAGAGTAGAATACATAAAACCACGCCATAACACGTCTGATTCTAGTTGTATTGTTTACCTATACTAGCTGTTATCCGTGGGGTTAGACGGTCTCTTATCACTAATAGTTGCAGCGTAACTGCTAAGCATGAAAGGGTCTATATTATTTTTAAATAGAGAGTACTCTTTACGCTTTCTTACTTACCACACGATGCAATCATTCCATTCAACCGCAACAACTTTCACGGGTTGTCCTTTCTCCGAGGAAGAACAATTTTCATTCCCTTCAAGTTTATAGACTTATTTTTTTGGGTAAAAACTCACTGTAGAGGGAAGAGGGAAAATGAGCTTTTGAAGTGAAAAATTAGTGGTTGTATAAATAATCAGACCTTTTTATAAAGTAATTTAGTAACTTTATTTCTCAATTAAATGCAAAGTGTAAACAGTTTATTTTGATAAATGATACATAAAATGTTTTCATTTTCTTTTATATATCTTGTAATAAGTAGTTAACGTTAATTTAATACTCTACATGGTTTGATAAACTATTTTGAAGATAAATTATTTCAATTACAATAATAAGTAAGTCAGCTAAAATGACAGTAAAATATTTTTGATTAAGGTCAATTTCTCTTGTTAAATTTTCGCCGATTTTCGTCAGAAGTATTTCATGGCCATTTGTAAGTGATTTTCTTAGTATTGTATTTTGAATATTCTATTTTAAAATTTTTTCGAGGCAATTAATTAAAATAATGTATATTAAATGCACACCGAATCCATACGTCTTTTGGAGCAATTCATAGATATGCGAGTATTAACCTTCGAACTAAGGTATCCGTTTGTTGTAAAGCGTGTGGTGCAACAGAAATAATGCGTGTTCAGTTATTTAATGTTGTCTCCCTCAAAATTTATGAGAAGAACGGAATTTTTTCAAATAATTTTTTAGACCTTCATTTGCCTACCTAATTGTGTGGTATTGTTTGTATCCGCGAATTACCACTGTGTAAACATAATTGATTAAATACACACGCAAATCGTTTACGTTGCAGATAGATTATTTTAATATCATTTCACAAACAAATCATATTTCAAAATATGTGTCCTTACAGTTTTTAAATTAGTTTTGATAATTGTTCAAAGTGATCATTTCTTCAAAAGTTGTATAGAAGCTAAATTGAATATATCTCATCGTACTTCCAAGCAAATACTAGCAAATATCCTTTAAAAGTTTCTTGGGATAGACACATCTCTATTCACATTTATATTTTAGCCTAAGTATTGTAAAATGCATTATCATTTAGTTGCTTATAGACGAAATACGTCTTACAAGCTTACTAGATGTCAGATCATACAGGGGTGCAAATTGCGATTCAGACCATCACTTGGTTTTAACAAATTTAGGGAACATGTCATTAACAAAAAAGAGAAATCAGGCAGGCAAGTTAGAAAGATATGACGTAGGAAAACTGACAGATTGTGACTGTGAGAATAAATATCAAATTTCAATTTTAAATAGGCTTACTTCCCTAGAGGATGAGGAGGCAACCATAATTCCAGAGAAACATTGGACGTGGTCAGGAATAGTAGTATAAATAGAGCAAAGAATAGGGTAAGTCTTTGCAAAAAGAGTGGGCTGAAACCATGGTTTGACAACGAATATTCAAAATTAATAAAAGAGAAAGGAAGTAAAATTACTTTGGTTAGAATGTCCTAGTGTTGAGCTTAAGCAAACTAAACAACGCAAAAAGGAAGGATAGTAATGCCATATTCAGAAACAAAAAGAGGGTATTTTAAAGGTTAACTTTAACGAGATAGAAAAAAAATAGCAAAGGTAAGAATATCAAGGAACTTTATTTAGGTATTAGCGGATATAGGAATAGTTACCAGACTAGGGCCAATTTAGTGAAACATGAGAATGGTGACCCGATGGCAAATACGAGCGAGATTTTGAATAAATCGAACGACCCCTTCAAGAATATTTTAAATGTTCACGAAGGATCCGAATTGGGTGAGGATGTCGAAATCCATACAGCTAAGCTACAAGTCCCAGATCCAAGTATTATTGAAGTCAAAGAAGCCATTAGGAAGTTAAAGAACCATACATCTCCAGGCATATATTCAATTACAGCAGAGTTAATAAAGGGAGGTGATGAAAAGCTAGTACTAGAAATTTATAAATTGCTTTGTTCGATATGGAACCATAGGGTATTACCACAAAAATTGAAGGAAGGTATTGTAATACCCATTTTCATAAAGAAGTGGGAATATAAAATGACGTTAATCAATTCACACATATATTTTAAAAGGCCTGTGAGTCAGTTAAAAGAATTATATTATATTACATTTTAGTTAAGTTTGGGATATCCAAGATCTTGTCAAACTAATTGAGGAATGTTTGACTGATAGGCATGGCAAGGTATGGTTTGGATGTCACTTATCGGATAATTTCGAAATAAATAATGGGTTGAAACAAAGAGATGCACTTTCACCATTTCGTTTTAATCTAGCCATAGCGTATGCTATTAGGCTATGCAAGAGAGTAAGGAAGGGCTGACACTAAATGGTACAATGCAACTATTAAGATAAGCAGATGATTTAGCTTTGTTGGACAATTTTAAGGAAGCTGTGACAAGAAATGCCAACATTTTACTAGAGGCTAGTAAAGAAAGAGGTTAAGAAGTGAAAGCTGAAAAGGCTAATGATCACACAGAGAACACAGATTGGGGACGATAATTTAGAGATTACTGCGAACATATCATGTGACAGACAGGGTTAATGAGTTTCAACATTTAGGAACAATTTTAAGTAGCAATAAAGATATTATATTGGAAATTAGGGAACAAATACATTCGAGAAATGTATGGTATTATTAGATCAGTAAATTGTTGACATCTCGCCAACCTTAAAGGAATGTAGAACTCAGAATACACAAAATAATAATTTTACTGGCTGTTCTCTATGGGTGTGAAACGTGGTCTCTTACCTTACAATGACGAAACAGATCTAGGGTGTTTGAAAACAAGGCGCTTAGGAAGATATTTGGACCAAAAAGGGGGACCGGAAGAGGTTACATTATGATGAATTTCATACCCTGTACTCATCACAAGAGATTATTAGGAAAGCCAAGTCTAGCAGATTACGGTTGGCAGGACATGCAACGTTAATGGGAGCTTCTAGAACCTTGTTCCAGGTACTTGAAAAACCCAATGGGAAGACCTAGATGCAGATGGGAGGATAGCACTAGAATCAATCTGAAAGAGATAGGGTGTAATGAGGTGAACTGAATAGATTTTGCTAAGGATAAGGTGTAATTAGGTTGACTGGATAGATTTGGATAGGGATAGGGTGTAATGATGGGAACTGAATAGATTTTGCTAGGGATAAGGTGTAATTAGGTTGACTGGATGGATTTGGATAGGGATAGGGTGTAATGATGGGAACTGAATAAATTTTGCTAGGGATAAGGTGTAATTAGGTTGACTGGATAGATTTGGATAGGGATAGGGTGTAATGATGGGAACTGAATAGATTTGGCTAGGTATAAGGTGTAATTAGGTTGACTGGATAGATTTGGATAGGGATATGGTGTAATGATGGGAACTGAATAGATTTGGCTAGGGATAAGGATAAGGTATAATTAGGTTGACTGGATAGATTTGGATAGGGATATGGTGTAATGAGGGGAACTGAATAGATTTGGCTAGGGAAAGGGATAGGTGGCGTACTTTATTAAGTGCGGCAATGAACTTGCGAGCTCCTAATGCCATTCATAGAATAAGAAAGTAATTTAATGCCTATCGAATATTAATTTTGGTCAGTATTTATTGTTTAAAAACCTTCCTCTTTTTTCCTCCCAGCAATCGTAGTAAATTTTATTAAAATGGTTTACATAAATTTTTTTTAAAACAAATTTACTTCTAAGTTTGTTGTAGCGGTTAAATTACAGTTTTACCGTAGGTCAGTTGGTAGCGTGTCTGTCTTATAATCTAAGGGTTCCGGGTTTGCTTCCCGGCATGTCTAAAAAAATGTATAAATAGTAAAACGTGGGTTTACCCTTTTACAGTGATTAATTAACGGCCGGAGACTGGATATTGTGTCTGTTCTAGATTAAATTTAGTTTATTAATCGTGTGCTGATATAATCATTCGTTTCAGGAGGTGTACGTTGAATAATTCAAATAAATAAATACTGTAGGAAATATTTCCCCTGAGTGCCCCCTATAATCGTTCCAAAATAGGTCGACTGCTATAAGCGTACTTATCAGAAATACATACATAATTTTATTTAATATCGTGGTTAAGCTACTTTGCATGTTGATATCTAACTTAAACCTGATTTTCGATAACTCAACTCACTGTATGATTGTTGTATATTTGTTTATAGTATTGTCATACCGATAATAAAAATAAGGAAAAATATAATTAATCATATTTTTCTTGTTCCACTACATTTTAGATTTTTAGCATTTTTTTTACTTCGACAGAACCATAGTCCTTCAAAGTTTTTTTTGTAAATAACAAATTTATTGTGCTCCTTCCAAAGGTTTTTAAATGTATAAAGCTAAAATTTTATTCAACTATATATTTTTTTGATTGTATTTATTTTTCTCATTAACTTATATTTAACATAGTCACGTATTTTTAATTTGTTGCTGTCCAAAGCCTTTGGGCTAAACAAGAACAAATCAATATCCTTGAGCAACGATAATTGCTATTATACCCATCTTTTTCTCTAAAAAAAACCCCCTCCGCGCCCCGCATATCCTTCACCCATGCTTACCCTATTCCCCCCACTTGATATCCTAATACCCCTTTAATATAAACAAAATAATAAAAATCTTTATAAAATTTGATTCAAAAAACCAAAATGAAGATTGTAAAAGTAATGTTTATTTTTTATTAAAAAGATTGGCTGTACAAAACAATATGTTGTAAAGTTTTGTCATAACAACTCGCATAAGCCACCATGCATTAATTAAGTCACGTATTTGTCATGGGAAAAAAATTAATGTTTCCCCACATCGATGGTTTCATGGTCTAACGCGTCCCTCTCACATTAGACTGGTAACTGGTGATGGGGAGAGTGGGTGTATTGAGTGATGTTAACGGTTTCTCACTCTTCCCCCACGTGCAAATGATGGAACATTTACTTCAAATTCTACTATATTCATCCAGGCACCAATAGTGTAAAATTATGATAGCCCAAAGGATAGTAATAGAACTACGCACTTAAAAAAACCAAAGCCCATTACGCTTGTTATTTTGATAAATATTTCTCATCTATACATTTTAATTAAATTTAATTAATTAAATTTTTATTGTCTAAAATGTCACTCTCGTATTAAATTATACTGCTAATGACAAGGAAATAGAGGTTTGAATCCCGGTCGAGGATAGTGATGGAGGTTTTTACAAAAATGGGTTTCCACTCTCTCTTCACGTAAATGTGGTTACACTTCCTCTAAATTCAACCTTCCACATATATAACGCATTAGCGTAATTAGTACATATTTGTATAACCTGAACATTTAGTAAGACGCAGTGCTAAATATTTTTTTATCTTTACTCACATTGGTGAACTCACGGAATAGACGTCAGGTTTTCCGGTGATGGAATCTCTGCCGGGTGGGCTAAGGTGTTTTACCCTCTTAATAGGTCTTTACTCTCTCGTCACTCTAATGCTGGTAAACTTACTCAAAATTCTACCTTTCTATTCCCTTCCCCCCTAGATCAATAAATGTGGATATTGCGCCGGAGTACTAAGACACGGCTATAAAAAACAATTTTAGATGCTACAAATAGATTCGAAACTTTCAATTAATTATTTTTTTATGTCGAATGGCCTGCACACATTTCAGTATTGCTGGTGTGGCTTCCTTACCTATGAATGCTTAGAATAATGATGGGCAAACTTTTCGGAGATTGGGTCAAAAGAAAAAAAAAAAGAAAAACGTCAGGTAGGCCAGCACAATTTATTAAAAATTTACAATGGTACATTTTACACAACTATTGTCCAATTAAGTCCTATTAATTTCTAAATAGATTTGTATTATATTGATTTCTAATTCTAATACAATATGAGTTGTCTAAATAAAACAAATAAAACAACTACCTACACTACTTGAATGAAGGATTGTGTGATGAGTGTGTGATGAGTGGAACTGTTCTTCTAAAGGTTTTTCTTAGTTTGGTTCCAAATGGGACGAGGGGACTCTCAGAAGGGAAGCTAATGCTTAGAGGTAAAGTGTCGGGAAATGTTAAATTCATTGTAGACTGACACTGGTCACTAAAATCTAAAATCTAAATAAAAACAAACGAATGCGAAATGGATTTTTTCTCTGTTTTGTTGTTGTTTCTTTAACACCTTTTTTTAAATCGGAATTTGGAATCCTTTCACGGGCAGTATTGAACCTGTCTGAGGGCCACATCTAGCCCACGGGCCGTACTTTGCCCATCACTGGCTTAGAACTATAGAAATATTTCAGGTGAAGAGTCTTACACAATGGTTCCTTGTTCTTGTGCTCTATCATGGCATCTATGAGGCAAGAATCAAGCAATGACATACTATATATATATAAAAGCTTAAAATAGTTAAATACTCTAAATCTCTTATCTAGCTTAGTATAATCATAAACTCTTTTCACCAAGGTCTATCTAAGTTATCCACAATAATGGTAAGAAGATAAATAAAGAACCATATTCTAAAGATAACAAATAATCGTTAGTGAATGATTATATTTCCTTTGTAGTAGTTTTGGTTAGACACAGTTACTTGACCTAAAACTGTTATTTAATTATTATTCGTGACAACTAATACAATTGCTTCATAAGAGAAGCTTAATTTTTTTCATTTAGTTATCAAACATTAATTTGAAAGTGATTTTAGAAAATTATAATGGCACATTAAAGCAATATAGTACTTATGGTCTATAAAAATGGCGTTGAAATATATCCTAGTTTTTTTTATATAATAAGATACTAACAAGGATAAAAAGCGAATCTTGTAATTTTCTTTAGATTTAACTGTTTTAATTGCTCTTTTTAAAAATAAATCTCATCACTATTCAAACACTTCCGCACGGTTGATTTTCTTTATTTTATTACAAACATATTTTTTCCTCAAGAAATAATGGATAATTAAAAATATTTTAAAACCTCATAGGTTAATACAAACAATAAATAGAACCATAGATTTAAATAAAATATCAAAATGTACTAAATAAAAGTATCGCTCTCAAAACTTTCGAATGAGATAAAACTAAAACTAAACACACGGTTGAAAACCAATTTCATCTTACGGATAAAACCAATCGGTAACACACCTCGAATCTGACCTCGCATCGTGGTGAGATTTTCTTTAACACATTTCTTAAATAATATAACAAAATTAAAAAATAAATAAAACACTTTTAAATTGGTTTGATGTCAAATAAAGAATACAGAAAGCCGAGCTTGGATTCTTCTTTTTGTTCGACGGTTAATTAGTGATGATATGGACTCATTAGTTAAAACCAAAGTTTATACGCTCGAATCCTAGTTTCATCAAATGAAATGGCATTTGAAAAATTGGAGATCCGTAAGAACAACAAAAAGCTCGAATACCATAATTCTGAAGGACTTACCCGACTTAAAATAACAATTTTAAGCACTTACTAGCGGTAGTTATTATAGGCCTATATACTTCAGTATTTGGGATGATAACAAAATCACACACACAAAAAAAAGGATAAACTTGTATTAAAATAATTAATTTAGTCAAAAATAGTTCTTTTTTTCTGACTTAATGGATATGACGATCAAACAAAATAGCGTTTGTCAGTGATACCAAGCATTTAAAATCTTTTTCAAAATACATTCTTAAATATTTTGACTATACTATTAAAGATTCAATAATTCGAATTTGGATTTGAGATTCGAAATAAAATTTAAGATTTTGATTAGAGAAATATAGGATTCGATTCAACTTTAGTTAAAACAGTTGTAAAGTAATTTTTAAATATAATTTATTTATACTAGTTCACCCACCTCGGTGGCGTAGTTAGCTAACGTGCTAGCTTCGTGTTGAGCTAGACTGCCGAGGACGGGGATATCGGGGTTCGAATATCGCTCGGGTAAAGTGGGGTGGTTTTTCCTAAATGGTTTTCCACTCTTCCTCCACGAAAGTGTGGTTTCACTTCCTCTATATTCAACCTTCCCAACTCCTAGCACAATAGTGTAATTAGTATTTAAACGTATAGCCCGAATGGGTAGTAAGACGCGGTGCTAAGAAGATTATATTAGTACGTTCACGACACGTACTATTAACGATTTAATCTAAGTTGTTGGTGTAGTAGGTAGAACTTGGTTTAAACGCAACCGGAATAGTTAATCACGTGTAAAGCCCCAATGCACCTGACCGGGATTAAAACCCCAGAACTTAACATCAATGGCAACCAAGTACAATGAGAGTATAACAGTGAGATGATTCTTAGCATGTCTTCAATTCTCAGCATGGCCGAAATATGTATTGTCAGATGAAATAAAGTATTACCCTTTTCGCAGTGATGAATTTATAACGGAGGACTCGGTATTGTATCTGTTACAAAGTTAAGCTAGCTTGTAGGTCGTGTTCTAATGGGGATGTACCTAGAAATTTATTTTAGAAGGGATTTTACCTGCGGTGGCTTTAGTAAAGTCCCCTTAAATGAAATGGTAAACATTTTTTTCAAACATTAAATAATTCTTTAAATAAACTAAAGCGTTTTAAAACTTATTTGGGATTGTATAGCCTAATTTTTATAGGAATAATCTTATCTGACAGCTAGAAAAGCTACTAAATCTACATTCCCGTATTGACACGTAAAGTCATGTGATCTTCAGCTGTCACTTTTGATATATACTATCAATACAAATAAAATAACACCAATAATAATATAGTAAAATGCTACCAAATTTGGCGGCAAATTTTTTTTGTATTACACTTAAAAAGTCACCGAGGAGAAATACAAAAATTGATTATTTATAATACTTCCGTGATCTTGTGTTTTGGAATAAATACAAATCAAATACCTTTAGTAAATAAACATTCAACTGGGTATCCCAAATACCAAAGAGTAAATTTAAACTAAGTCATTTTGTTAAGTAAAATGTAACAATATAAAGTTATGTCACAACTGATTGCGATAGTTTTTAGCGACTTTTCAAGAGAAAAAACATTAAATTGTAGGAATATGACACTAGAACTTAAGCAATAGTTAATTAAATGTACAACTAATGTATATAAACTTTTAAACAATACGTCCATAAAAATGTTAATAAAATAATTGTAATAGTATTAATATTTACAAATGGCCAGCTAAAAAAAAAACACTTAGATTTATCGGTGGCTTCGTCAACCTAGTTCATTTTAAAATTTGTATTTTCAAGTGTGTTTAAAAAAAAATCAAACTTAACAAGTGCAACTTTCTTACTCCACTCCTTACTACCCGTCCGGACTATCCACATAATTAAACTAGTGGGTTAAGGATGAGAAATATAGTTTTAATAGAAAGTGTACTCGCATTTGCGTGGAGGGAAGGTGAATAAACCATTTAGGGAAAAACGTCTAAACACACCAAGCTGGGAATCAAGCCTGACTTATATATCAGTGGCAAATGAATTATTATTAGCACCGCGTCTTACTACCCGTTCGGGTTATACGTACTTACGCTAATGAGTAATGGTAGGGTTATTGTGAGATGAAATGAAGGACCTACAGTTTAACGTGGAATCCGAACCATGGTGGAGGCCTGGCATTCAGCCTGGCATTCCCCACATTCACAAGATGTCTTGTCAGAGGTGAAGGAAGGGTTTGGTAATCAGATAAATCTGTGCCGGGAAGTGGCAAATGAAACTAGACGAGAATGACAACCTTTGTCGGCGTGATCATCGATGCGAGTCATTGCCACTACAACTAGACTAGAGCTGAACACATCTTGTTAGAATATCAATCCAGGTCAAAATTTTGAAATTGGTAATTTTAGTCTTAAACAGATTGCAATATTATTACCAATTTAGAAAAAAAAAAATTATTCGAGAGACTCGAGATCGTAAAAATTAAAAAAAAGTATCTCGAATACAATTATGAAGCATTTGACTTCAAATAACAATTTTGAGTAAATGGTAAAAGGAATTATATAGACTTGTGTAGTTGGGAGAGTAACGAAATCACACACTTGGGTGGCCGCATGGTCTAAGGCGTCACTCTCGCAATAGACTAGACTGAAAAACATGGGCAGATCGGGGCTCGATTCTTGTTGGGTGTACTAATGGTGGTTTTCCCTAAATGGCTTTCCACTCTTCCTCTACACAAATGTGGCTACATTTTTTCTAAATTAAACCTTCCTAATCTCTAACGCATTTAGTGTGATTAGTATATAGGCGTGTAACCCGAACGGGTAGTAAGACGCGGTGCTAAAAAACTCCACCCTAACAGTTGTTGATCTATGAAAGTAACAACTCATATTTTATGACTTTTGTTACAAATGAATTATATCTATGACGATATAGGCTGTGGCTATAAGGATACATTAATTATAATATACGTAGGTCTATATTTAATCCCCTTGGGTGTAGTAGTTTAGCCATGGTGGGACCAAGGGGGTCTTTGCCTATCTCTCGCCAGTGGGAAAGCTCAAAGATGAAGATTTTAGTGGGGTATTTACAAAATTATCTGGCTGTCGTTGAGAGCCTGACTAATATTTTTCTATTTTATAACAAAAAATATACTTATCCGGTGTTCTGAAGATAATATCAACGAAATTAGTAGTTTTATTCTTATTAATCTTTGACTAGCAGAAGTAGGCCTACCCATCGTGGTTACCACGGAATGGATTGCGTGGTTACCCCTGGCAGCACTTTTATTGTCTTCAAACAAACAGAAAAACTATCTTTTCCTTTTTATTTCTTTCGACCTAGATTGTAATTAATTTAAAATAATTAAATCCTAATTTTAAAATTCCTGCTTCGAGGTGAACATATTCATGCATAAGGGCTACTTATTATTAAAATTTAAGACCTCCGTGTGAGGTAGATATTGCACAACGCTCATAACAAACAGACACACAGACTCTTCATTTTATTAATATAGAAGATGTATGAATATAAGAAAAAGATGAATCGTTGTTATTAAATTAGAAAATATATTCATACTAGTTTTGTAGGCCTCCATATTGTTGATTTTTTTTTTGTTAGCACCGCGTTTTACTATCCATTCGGGCTATTTGCATAGTTACACAAATTTACTAGCGATGAGGTAGGTATACGTTAGTGGAAATGTATCCGAATTTGAGTGGATTAAGGGTGGAAAACATTTTAAGAAACACCACATAAACGGGTTTGTTTGGTTCTTTATTTCGTTTTGATTAAAAAATATTACATTACATCATTACAACTCGTAATATTATCACAATGTGCTGTAAAACAAAAAATATGTGTATTTAACAACAAATTAACTTAAATTAAATATATCATCATGACAAACAACCGTTTCCAGCGTATGGCCACTGGCCGGCTCATTTTAGTAAAATGCCTTCATCTTCCTCTATCCTTCTATCATTCTTCCTCCTTTATTTGCTTACATTCTTCTAGTCTCACTCACACGATTGCTGTTATCTGCTCCTCCCAACTCTTTCTTGGTCTCAATAGCGGTATTTTTCCTTAGCATCATTTCCTTTTCCACCCTCGTTACATGCCCATACCATCTCGGTTTTGCTTCCTTTACTATCTCATGTTCTTCTTGTATCACCACTCTTGTCCGGACAACTTCATTCGTAATCCTGTTTCTCCTAAACATACTAAATATTATTTTTGCCAAATTTTTCTTTTACTAAACCATACAATTCAGAAAAAACCCCTTCAAATAGCGTCTATATATATATATATATATATCATAATATGTTATAATAAACATATTTAGTTTCGAGCCACCCATTTCACAACCCTGCATACGCCACTGCATAATAACGAGAGGGAGGGGGAAGGAGGCAAGGAAATTTATATTTTTCTACTACGATGATGTAATACACAGCTTGTTAGGATATCTTCTAATGGGAACATTTTTGTATTCACTAATAAAATCATATAAGCTTGACAAAGTTTCTTCATAATCCGACCTATCATAATAAAATACAATGATGAATCTAATGTTATCTTTTTGTGGCGGTTTTAACAGTTTTATTGTCCAAGGTTTTGGAAGGGGATAATAGAAGATTAACGGAATAATGACGCACGTCAAATAAAGTGCGTCGTCTATTCGTCACTTTGAGAGGTACATTTTATGTAGTTGATTTGTAAACAATTAAATTGCAACATGGGTGAACGGATTTGTGGCGAATCCTAAAGCTTGCAACACTTGGTCGCAGGTTTAACCGTAAGAAGATAAAACCAAATAAAGGTGACCTGTCGGTCTAGGGGTAAGGTGTCATACTTCTGTGCTGGGGTGCGGGGTTCAATACCCGGTCCCAACACAGATTTATCTGATTACCAAACCCTTCCTTCACCTCTGACAAGACGTGTATTTATCACAACTTGTGAATGTGTTGAATGCCAGGACTCCGCCGTGGTTCGGATTCCACGTTAAACTGTAGGTCCTCCGTAAGTTCGTATTACCCGAACGGGTAGTAAGACGCGGTGCTAATAATAATAATAATAATAATAATAATAATAATAATAATAATAAAAACATAAAAATAAGCTTATTCACAAATTGAATTTACCAACTCCCAATGGTTCAACTACAAATACGGTGACAAATGGCAGAATTGCAATGGCCATTAAGACGTGGTCCAACCGAGATCATAAAAATATGGTCTTGAGCGGGCAAAAGGGACCTTTCGAATTCATTAGGAGTCTGTTTCCTAATTTAGTAGCAATCTTTTTTCAAGTTTATTAGGTGTCGGGCTCAAATTATTCTTGTTCTAATTCATAACATGTTTAAATTATTGTCGACCTCGGTGGTCTTGTGCTAAAGTGTTTGCCTCATGAGCCGATATTGGTGGGTTCAAGCCCAGCCGGGGTTGACGGATTGTTCTAGAGCAATAAAAAAAACATAGCACAACTTCCTTCGGAGTGGAAGTAAAGCTGTTGGTACCATGTTGATTGTGGCATGTAAAATAAACCTGGAAGGTATATGAAAATACCTTTCCCGGCAAAATTGATAGGCCCTTTCTCTTTCGCACATGCAGTAGCTCCATGGTTTCTTTGGTGCTGACTGACAACTCACAGCTGACAGCTAACGGCTTTGAAAAGTTACCAGACCAAATTATGTATCCCTACGCCGAACCATATGATCTGCAAAAAAACAATGTGTTTTAACAGCTGTCACTTCTGACATTCAAAATTTAGGTATATACCTAAATTTTGACTGTCAGAAATCAGCTGTGAGCTGTCAGTCAGCACCAGAGAAGCCACGGGGCTACTGTAGACATACTCGTGTGGTAATATAATTAATAGTTTCAGAAAGTGCACGTTAAATTCTTTAGGAAATGAGTGTAACAACTTGTGTTTGAACTCTCCGCGTCCAATTAGCCGTCCGAGATATCCGTGTATTGGAACTTATGGGAAAGTTATGAATGTGTAAGTATAGTTTAGAGGAAATGTAGCTCTATTTACGAGGAGAGTGTGTGGGTAGCTATTTATAAATAAAAACACCCTCAGTACACACGACCGAGATTAAAACCTCAAATTTCAAGTCTCTCGTAAACCAGATGAATTTAGCTTTACCCGCTTTGTTGGCTGCAGGGTCTAAGGTATCAATATAACAATAGATTAGACTGTTGATGAGGGGGAGATCATGGTTCGATCCCGGCTTGGTGTATTGAGGGTGGATTTTCCACTCGCCCCAACGTGGTTCTAAAAATAAAAATAAAAATCCGACTGACACCTTTATCCACATGATCACCGTTGCGGGTATTAAGAGTAGGCTGTAGGAACTTTGTGATAGTTTCCAGCTGAGGGGCGGAAATTTAAACGGTGAATATTCGAGATCTGTTTGATAAAGTGATAGTTGTTTTGGGGCTAATTTGTGCTCTTTTTTTTTGCCTAGAATTAGGTTATAATAAGACGTTGATAAGCTGTATAGAAATTATATTTGGCCTACCCGCTAAAGGGGAGAGGATAATTCTACCCTTAGCTTTTACTTGTAATTAATTACTGTGAGACGAAGATTGTAAAGTTTTAAAAGTCAGGTTTTAATTACCTCACGGGTGTACTGATTTTTTCTAAATCACTTCTAGCTCTTCTTACACTGAAATGCGCGTGCCTTTTCTCTAAATTATACCTTCTATCACTTCTCTATTAGTGTAAATATGTGTATAGTCCAAACGGGGCTTATGGAGAATGAAAAAAAAATCTTTCTTCTTGTTTCGACGTTAGTCTTTTTAACAATTTTGAAAACTTTATAATTTTATTTTTACTTATATATATACTTCAAGAAATAAAATAACCACACCAATACTTTTTGTTGTTTTGTAGGATGTCTTGAGCTGTTATAATAATTAACATTTAAAAATATTGGAAATAAATATTTAAATTATCTTTAATTATGGATACAGTCCTTACAAACATAATATATCACGGATAGCTTAGTGGTATAACATTTTTTTTCGCTAAGTTAAAGATTTCAGGTTCGACTCCCATGTATATGCGTCATTGTTCAACTAATAAATATTGGAACTAGTTTCGTTTCAATGTGTTTAACTTCCTCTTAAAATCACCTAAAGAAATTTCTATAAAACACACCAAGAAGTAAGCCTACTACTACACTCCAATTTAGAAAGAAAAGAACTTTATGACAGTAGCTAAATCAATATTCATAGAGTGTTACATGTCATATGATGTGCAACTGTCAATTTTAAAGATAGTATAAATATTTATAAAATAACATCAATTATAAAGTAAAACGTAATCAAGTTGATAAAAAACTATATTTAATATTTTATAAAAGTTCCTTCCTATAGTAAAGTTTTCAAAGGAAGAACCTTTAAAAAACTCAAACCTATTATTTTGCTACCAATATTGATAAAAATTACTATGTTATTTTATAGGTGTTGATAATATCTATCAAAAATGACCTCTTAAGAGCACATATATTGACGTATGAATACATGGAAGTGGATTGAGTAACCATTCTGTCTGCCAGATAAGGTCACTACTATGAATATTGAACTAAACCGCAGTTCTACTAATAGCTGAAAATGTTTGCCTCGTAGTGAAGCCTAATATAATCCCTTCACCTTGTTTAAGATATCGCCGATATTTCCAGTCTCCTCCTCCGCGGACTGCTTTCCACCTGCTTCTCCGCCACTTAGAAGCGTCAGTTCGCCCTTCGGTCACGTCGTTATCGGTGCCACTGGGACGAAGCCCCTCGGCTAAAGTGGAGCCACCTACCGAGCGAGACAAACATTCTCACGCTTGAAGACAGTGGCGCTTCAGCAACATGAAGGATTCCTTTGAGCTGAAAGGCGGGGTGAGTGAGACATGTTTAAAAAAATGAATACAATCATTAATAATATTAGCGGATTTGTACAATTCTAGATCCAACAGTACCCAGTTTGTTTCACGTCGGCCTAATGACATTTTAAAATGAGATGTGGCTAATGACACATGACTGTGTTTTTATATTTTATGTTATAGTATACTTCTCGCGAATGTGTCGGGGATGAATAAGACTGAATTTAGATAAAGTGTACCCTAATTTGAATGAAGGGAGGGTGGGAAACCATTAACGCATAACAACCCTCAATACACCCCACCGAGATTTGAACCCAGATCTCCCCGTCATCGGCAGTCCAGTCTATTGCTAGGATGACGCCTTAGACCATGCACCCACCGAAGCGGGTACGCATGTTGTTCCGTACAAGAATAGAGAAATATACTTATTACACTCAGCCGATATTTGAACCCTGACCTCTCCATGACCGTAAAAAAAAAACCCAGATTATTTCCTCACTTTTCGAGTTTGTATTTTTGTATCGCTCTACCCATATCGGCGTTTAGATGAGCTAATACTCAACTTAGTTTGGTATTATCTGTTTTTCCGTTGGCGGGGAGATCGGGGTTCAGATCTCGTCTGAGTGTACTGAAAGTGTTTTTTTTTACCCCTGAATCTTAAAAACCACAGGGGGAAACATTGTTTAAGGCAGCTTTCTTGCATGTCCAAATCACAGGGTTTGCAGTAAAGCACAGTGAAAGTTCAGTCTTTCTATGTTTTTACTTGTTCAAGTCTACAGCTCAATATATTTTTTTAGAGACTTTAATCAACTTTTTTTATAAATCGGACACTCTGTAATAATAGCATTCATACATTAACTGATTTATTTCAATAATTATTATATAGACACATACAAACGTTATATATTTATATATATATATATAACGTTTGTTTTGATAGGAAGAATTGTACTGTACAATTATTATTGAAAGGGTTCTATTCTATATTTATAAAAGTTTTTAGATCCACCTTCACGTATTAACACGCCAAGTCATGTGATCTTTAGCTGTAATTTTTGATAGATATTATTAATACCTATAAAATAAAAATAATAATATAAGAAAATATCTATTTTGTTCACAAACAAATATGTTTCTATTTTATAAACGCTCTTTCTTGATAGAATCCCAGTTTACAAAAGTTTCGGCTAAATAGGGAAAGCTCACAGGCTGAATTTGTGTATCTGCTTTGTAGCTTATCAGAAACGCAAAAGGTAGATGCATCATAAGCGCACCATTATTTGTAGTGTGTGAGTCCCATATGGGAACATCGCAAGAAATGTATATTTCTCAAAAATTTACAAGTATTGTTTGTTCAATGAATTGTTGAGTTATCAACCTAGCCTAACCTAACATAACCTAATTAATGTAAAGAGTACTTGGGGGTTTTTCCTTGTAGCTTTATTATTTTATTGTAATTATTGTAAAGAGTAAGGGAATTGTTTACAATACATGATTGGTCCTGTTACCACGTTATGAAGTCGTTTTTTCACTGTTCGCGTTTAAATCCATGTCTTATTTCCCTTTTGACATGAGATTTCTCCCTCTTGTGCGCTTTGGATGCTTTCCGAAAAGTTCCATACAAATATACTGTTTGTCTAGTATCTTTGATGGAAAACCCAGTTTTATTATTATTTAAATGGTTGGATTGCCATCATCTGGAACCTCGTGATGAAGTAATTCCATTAGTGTCTTCCCCAGTATCCCTATACAACCAGTTTATTACACAAACGGGAAGGATATTCAAGCCCCCCCCCCCCCCNCTTAGTGTGTCATGCGCTTATTTTGTTTCATGTATTGTTTCATGTATTGTTTCATGTAATGAGCAATTTCATTGTTGCACATCACCTTCCCAAAAGTTACGTCATATTTATCTAGATGTGGCTCGTATTTGACAGGTAACCTCTAGTTGACATTGAAATGAATTCTCAAAGATCTCCTAGTTGTTTCAAAGATTTCGTATAAATTAAACATAAGTCTGGAAATATTCTAGCTTGAAGCATGACCTTGTATTGATTGGCCTTTTTTCTTAATGGGCTTTGTTATTATTTGAGTTATGTAGCGTGCGGGCACTTTCTGAACCGACTGAAAATATCAGCTCATTAATTAAAAAACTAACTTTTTTTTAAAAGGACAAACACAACATTCCTAGCAATTAATTTATCACTGTGAATAGGAAAAACCCACATTTTGCCTATGATAAATTTTTCAGCCATGCCGGGAATTGAATCTGGAACACTTAGTTAAATAGGCTGTGGAATACACTGATTTGAGAAATTAAATCTTGACTTTCCGTTATATGGGGTGAGGCCAAAATCGTTCATTTATTTCTGGTTTAGATATTTTTTTTAAATAAATAAAAACAAAGTGTCACTATTAAAATTTAAAATATAAATTTATTTAACAATTTAACCACAAAATATTCTACTATTACAAGGGCTAAAACATTATTTCTAGTTTTCATAACATGATGATGTTTACAAAACTAAAGAATAGCTTGAAAATTGAAACGAGCCGGCCTGTTTGTATAAATAATTCTGAGTGTTTTCTTCCCTCTTGTTTTAGGGAGAAGGAACGGATAACGCCGGCTACGTCACAGACAATGGTGTGGTAATCCCTTCAATAGACAACAAACTAGCGGCTAATGGAAAATCAGAAGGAGACTCCAAAGCCTTAGCCAACGGTGGACAGGTTAGACTTTTCTTTTAACACAGCGTCTTATTACCCCTTCGGGTAGTAAATTTATATTCATAGGAAGTGTACCAGCATATGCGTGGAGGGAGAGTGGCAAACCATTTTGGAAAATCACTCTCAGTACACCCAACCAAGCTTCGAAGCTACAGTAGCCCTATGGCTTCTTTGGTGCTGATTGACAGCTCACAGCTGTTTTATGACAGTCAACATTTAGATATATACCTAAATTTAAGCTAAAATAGCTACTAAACACATGTTTTTACAGATAATATGGTTCGGCGTAGGGATACATAATTTGATCTGGTAACTTTTCAAAGCTGTCAGTCAGCACCAAAGAAGCCATGGGGCTAACTATAGATATCCCCGTAATTGCCAGTCTTGTCTACTGCGAGAGTAGTGCGTTAGAGTTGGACCATACGGCCACCGTAGCGGGTGTCAGGTTAGAAATGGTTTGTCATTAATATATTATATATTATTACTCGTAGACAATGTTGATGTTTTCTTATTTAATTCAGTAAATAAAGTTGTACTTAACTAATTTTGGTAGCTATAGTACAGTTTTCATTGAAAGGGTTATCTAACATTATTATTATTATTATTATTATTATCACTGCATCTTACTACCCGTTTGGGTTATCTGCACTTACGCTAATGTGTAATGGTAGAGTTATTGTGAGATGAAATTGAGGATTTACAGTTTAACGTGGGATCCGAACCACGGTGGAGGCCTGGCATTCCACACATTCACAAGTTGTGACTAATACACATCTTGTCAGAGGTGAAGGAAGGGTTTGGCCATCAGATAAATTTGTGCCGGGACCGTGGACTGAGCCCCGGACCCCCAGCACGGAAGTATGACACCTTACCCCTAGACTGCCAGGTCATCCAATGTTATCTAACAGCTAGAAAATATACTAGATATACTTTCACGTATTCATACGGTCACGTGACCGGCATTGTTCATTTTTTATAGGTTTTAAGTCTACATATAAAATAATACTAATATTACAGTAGCATAAAAAAGTTCATATTTGATAAAAGGCCATTTTTTTTTATGAAAATTAGGCTGTATCACAAAAAAAAAGTCAATGAAGTATGTAGCTAACTACGAAATATATACTATGTATTCATGTGGTCAATATGTTTATCATTGTTTTGTAAACATATATGTGGCCAACAAAACGAAATTTATTGAAAAAAATAGTACGATATATGTATTTATGAACTAAATTTTAAGGTATAATTTTAAACAATCTAATGCATTTTTAAATAAAGATTATTTATATAAATGACATTTAATTGCAACTACTTCCTTTCAAAATAATTTTCAAATTAAACCTATTTATTTTCACTTTTGTTTGAAATACAGGAACATTATAGCTCAATTTGATAAAGTAGGACTACCAGTAGTATATATTATGCACTAACATCGATGAAAACAGCTATGACCTGCATTACTACCAGTTCACGTACCAATTTTCATGATAGCTTCTTGTATTACCGATAGCCACCAAAATAGCTGATATTTAACACGGTGATAATTTACTTGTGCTTGATTAGGTATGTTTTTTTTGCATAGCGTCTTACTAGTTGTTCGGGTTATACACCTATGTACTAAGTACGCTAATAATTTTAGGGATTAGGGAGGCTACATTTTTAGGAGGTGTACCCAGAGAATGGAAAACCATTTTGGAAAACCACCCTCAATACACCCAACCAAGATGCGAACCTCAATCTCTCCCCGTCACTGGAAGTTTAGTCTACTGCGAGAGTAGCGCGTTAGACCACGCGGCCACTGATATGGTGTTACTGAATTAAGTAAGGAATCATCACCCATTATTATAAGCATTAAAGGTAAGTATAGTAATAGTTTGGTACCTTACAAATACTTCGTACACGTGGGCCTTTTTTTTTTCGCATTCGACAAAGTAGGAATAAAATATTATAACGGCCTTCCCGTGGTCTAATTTTTATATAGCAGAAACGATTGACCCTTACATAAACTATATATATGTTCTTAGGTATATGTTATTATACCCCTATGCTAAGTGATTAAAATTGGCGTCAAGTTATAACTTCAGTGAAACCCACTTCAGTGACCACACGGTCTAAGACGCTAATCTCGACGTAGACTAGATTGCCTATAACAGGGAGATCTAGATTCGAATATAGGTCAGGTGTACTGAGGGTGGTTTTACACTCACTTTCTACGCAAATGTAAGTAAACTTGCACTAAATATAACCTTCCTAATCCCTAAAACTATTGGCCTAATTAATAGATAAGCATATAACCTGAAAGGGTAATAAAATGCGGTGCTAAGAATAAGCAATAAAAAATCTTCAGTTGAGATTCGGAGATTCAAATAGAATACACCCACTACGATAAAACTCTCTTTGATCTAACACATTAGTGTAATAGAGTATTATAGTAAGAACTCGCATTGCTTGTTGGGGGCTCCAACGCCAAACCCCTAGTGAGTTTTCTTTGCAAGTGGATATAAACTAATGTAATTACTGAGCCATTTTCAGATAGGTCTTACCGTTTAGCCACAAGAGACCTCCAAAGAAAGGTCCGCACCGACTTTAAAGTTGCTACGCCATTTTGAAATTTTTCTGGGGTTAATTAAAAAAAACCTTTTTGGAACTGTCCCGCAGGTTACAAGCTAGAAGCTAGAAGTTTGCCAAATTTCAAGATTCTAGGGGTAAATATTAATGTCAGTGAGTGAGTCAGTAGTATAATGGGTCCATTAGGTACCACGGTATGATTGGTGCTTCACTTAATGGCACGATTCAGCATAGAGTTTGATAAATTCAACATTAATTTTATTTTACTAACAATTAATTTAAAATATATTATATAAACTGACAGCGCACATGATTACAGTATAATATTCTTCATTAAATGAAGTTGAAATAAAATATTTTGGTTTATAAAATAAGATGATATTACCCTACTAAATATGAAAACAACGCAATTGAAAACAATACAAACAAATTGTAAAACATCTATTTTAAAATGAAAATACTATTTCAATGGTCCTAGTTTCAGTGTTGTCAAATGAACTTTGAAATTTCTGTTTAGAGCGTAGTCATGTACTGTACCTAATTTCATGGTTAAATAGGCCGTGATATAGGCTCTGAAGTGAAATTTAGAGATAAATAACCGATAACTGAAATAATTGAACCGGAACATGAGCCGATACAGTTTTTACCGAAATCACTAGTTGCTATTCGAAATGTGTACTTGCGTTGCATAGCCTATGGCTACCACCAACACCTGCTACTTAGGCAATTCGGTAAGACTTCCCTGTTGCATGTGATGCCTGAAGCACAGGGGATATAGTTAAAATAATTATCTATAAACTTGTTGACCTTAATTTGATTTTACCCACAAATTTCTCTTTGGGTGAGAAGTTTCAAGGTGACCACTGAAAGGCAAGGCAAAATTATTTAACAAGACAGTCGTCGATGCATATAATTATAAAAAAAAATCTTACTCAAAGTAAAAGAAATAATAACATGACCTTGGCATTGCTGGTATTATATAATATGTAGATCTGTTCACTGTATGTTACTATCCGTGCGCGCTATCCTAGTATTCACACTGTTGGGATAAGGATGGAAGGTATAATATGTATAAAATGCACCAGAATTTTAGTGGAGTGATCGTATTAAATTATTTAAGAAATAAAACCACCTCGATAAACCCTGCCAAGATCTAAACCACAACCTTCCTGTTACTGACAACCAGACCAGACGAGGTTGGTGCCTTAGCCCTCGTACCCAAAAATGTGGGTAAACAATATTGGTTGTCACAAAGTTCAGTTCTAGCTGGACACACTTAGCGGACTTTTCCCCCCCTCCATTATTAGCTTTCCACCTTCTCACCAAGATGATGAAAAAATGCCTAAATTCACCTTCCTCATCTTTTGTTTTTAGATTAGATAGTGTAGGTTATTAACTGTTCAGAACCAGGCACTTTTAAAGGTTTGAGAGCAGGAATGTTAAATAAATGCGTCAGCATTTTCCTTGAAGGAGGATGTGATATCTCAATATGGATTAAATAACAAACGCCTAGTTCCCACATTTTGGATGGAACCCTGACCTAGTGGGACCCAGATCCTTCTTACCAGGATACTAATATAATTTATAAAAGGTCCTTCCAACCAGAACCCTACTATCAGTTCTAAAAGGTCCTTCCTACCAAAATACTACAATGGTTTATAAAAGGTCCTTCCTACCAGAATAATACTAAAGATTGTATAAGGTTCTTTCCTACCATAATCCTACTTTAATTTCTAAAAGGCTCTTTCTACCAGAATACATAAACTATAAAAGGTCCTTCCTAACAGAATACTACTGTGATTTACAAAATGCCCTTTCTACCAGAAACCTATTATAGTTTCTAAAAGGTCCTTCCTACCATAATACTACTATAATTTCTAAAAGGTACTTCCAACCGGAACCCTACTATCATTTCTAAAAGGTTTTTCCTAACATAACCCTACTATAATTTCTAAAATGCCCTTTCTACCAGAATCCTACTATAGTTTCTAAAAGGTCCTTTATACCATAATCCTACTATGATTTCTAAAATACTCTTTCGACCATAATCCTACTATAATTTCTAAAATACCCTTTCCTACCATAATCCTACTATAATTTCTAAAAGGTCCTTCCTACCAGAATCCTACTATAGTTTCCAAAAGGTCCTTCCTACCAGAATCCTACTATAATTTCTAAAAGGTCCTTCCTACCAGAATATTATGTTTCTATTTTGTTTTCAGAATGGCGACGCAACCCTCACGGGGGATGGCGTGGCAGGAGACGAGGATGAAATGCCCGACAGACCTCAGTGGTCTAACGGGGTGGAGTTCATCATGTCCTGTATTGCCATGTCCGTGGGTCTGGGGAACGTGTGGAGGTTCCCCTTCACGGCGTACGAGAACGGTGGAGGGGCGTTCCTCATCCCTTACATCATCGTCCTGTTCATCATCGGCAAACCTATGTACTATATGGAGATGGCGATGGGACAGTTCTCTAGCTACGGCGCAGTCAAAGTCTGGAATATCTCACCAATCCTCACAGGTGATGGAGTCAACCCCTATAGTTGGCCCGCGCGACATCCTCCATTGGGCAGGGATGGCACATCTATGGCGCGCGTGCCACTGGGCGTCACACGAACACGATTTGGGTGGCACGACGACGCGAACAAAAAAACCCAACTAAATAATTATTTTACTGTTGTGATATAAATTTTTGAAATCAATAATATTTCGAGAGGCATTTCATTTACATGTCACAATGAACTTTGTGACTTCAATTGTCTTGTGGGCTGATGAAGACATGTTATGCACCAGATATAATTATATTGGCTAACATAAAGCAACGACTTATTTAAAAATAGAATGGAAAATATTTTATATATTTTTTATTTTAAAATTTATATCAATTTATTGTATATTTCCTTCCCCTGAAGTTGTTAATTTCAATATTTTTACTTTAGTATTGAAGTTAGTATTGTATAAGACTCACTTGGACAATTGAATAAATTTCCCTTCTTCAAAATGTAGGCATAGTTAAAATATTTACAATTTTATTTGAGTTATAAATTACATTTAATAATATTAAAAAAGGTGACCTGGCGGTCTAGGGGTAAGGTGTCAGACTTCTATGCTGGCGGCCGGGTTCAATCCTCGGTCCCGGCAAAGATTTATTTGATTACCAAACCCTTCCTTCACCACTGACAAGACATCTTGTGAATGTGAGGAATGCCAGGCCTCCACCGTGGTTTGGATTCCACGTTAAACTGTAGGTCCTTCATTTTATCTCACAATCACCCTACCATTACACATTAGCGTAAGTGCGTATAACCCGAACGGGTAGTAATACGCGGTGCTAATAATAATAATAATATTAAATAGGGTTTGATTTTTAAATACTCATTAAAACGTATACTAGACCATCTCAAAACTAAGCAAACACCTAAGTGGTACACTACACTGGTCGGAAGAGTTTTGATATCCCTGCCTTGGAGGAAAGTCTATAAGGTGTTAGGTAGATTATTTTAACAATAAATTCTAATGTTTTGATTAGATTAAAAGATATATCCCAAGTGCCCTTCGTTTACCCTGTTAGATAGAAAGCTTACCTTGCATGGCACCATTATGGCACAGCTTATAAGATAGCTTCATAGTGTAGTAGGTCAAGGTAAGATTGCTTCCTTTCAGATTAAACGGAGTGTACATCAATAAGCTTTGTTAACAAATATATATATAATATTACACACTCCTACCACCACGTTCCAGCGTAGTTAAATATAAGTGTACTCTATTCTAATTAATTCCACTTTAATCGATGTGCGTCAATAAAATAGTGTGGAGAAGGAATAAAAATACCTCTGTGAAACATTCCTTTAATTGTATCCAGCCAAGATTCGAACCTCAACCTACCTGTCTCCGCTAACCCAGAATATTGAGAGACTAGTACCTTAGACCGCGTGATCACCGGTGGGAGTAGGAATTTTTTTTGGTATGGTACAATTTTCTTTAAAAAAAAGTGTCAGTGGTCGGAACTCCTGGATACAGATCCAAAGGTCCCGGACTCAATCCCTAGTGCTTCCAGATTTTTCTATTAAGCACTGGATTTGGAATGGGGTCAACTTAGCTTCGTGAGGTAAAATGAGGAGCTACTTGAATGAAAAAGTCAAAGCTCCGGCTTAGAAAACTGAGATTGACAGCTGGAAGCTTCGTAAGATGATCACATGGTACTCTCTATCCGAAGAAGTTGGCACTATATTCGCTAACAGACGGTGGCAGCTTGGTTGGTATTGCTCGATTTATGGCTGACACCAGGGAGTTTTTTTAGAACATACCAACAGATAGTTTTGTGGCTACAGTGAATAATATTAGTGTTATTTTATTTGAATTGATAATATATTATATCAAAAGTGACAGCTGTATATCACATGACCATGTGTATGAAAACGCTGTCAGATAAGGATATTCATATAAAAATTAATTTAATTATGTGAACACTGCAGCCGACTCTCGTTCTAAAATTGTAAATCCATCCTCCTCAGGTCTTGGCTACGGTCAGATCTTCTCGACGCTGTGCATTGTGACGTACTACGTCTCGCTGATGGCCATTACGGCTTTCTACTTCATCATGTCATTCAAATCGGTGCTCCCCTGGGCGGTCTGCCAGCCAGATTGGGGGGCAAACTGTTTCGATGGCAGCGGGAACCAGACCTTCAACGCCTCATCCAATCAAATGAGCTCATCGGAATATTATTTTAAGTAAGCATTACTAAGCAAAGATCAAAGGAAATTAATCAAAGTTTAGGTTAAATGCATCGTGTTTTAATTTTACGAATGGCGCCTGCGTCACAGACAAGGTATACACCAACACCTATATCCTCCAGGTTAAAATGGCTCCACTCATTGGGAGAGAGCTTGAGTTCTTCGACACGGGGATCGCTACATGCAGTCCCAAGCGATAACGTTGCTATAAAGCGAGAATTTTTAAAAACATTTCACTTTACTAGAGAACAGACAAAAATTGCGTTCTAGTCTCAATAAACTGGCTTTCACAAAGCTAGGTTCAGGAAATAGGCCCAACCCCAACCAATGAGACTAATCAGACTGCTAATTACAAATAAAAACTTAGAATAAAAGTGTAATTTCGTTTTGTCCAAGCAATTGTTTTCAAATTGTCTAGCTGTAAAAAAAAAGTATTCAAATATGTCAACTAGTTACGTGTCTGAAAGGATTTGTTCATTGAAAGGTGATAATGGAGTGATTGGGGGTAGGGGTAATTGCTGGTAACTGAAATATCGTGCTCGGGCAACCAGCTCTTTATAATGGACAGCTTGAAAGTGAGTTGTTTCACTCGTATCACTAAAAACTGCAACTAGCACTCCCCAGTGCCCAAGGACTCAACCTGGCTCAAGGAGCGCAGTGAATCTCCCTTAATACTGAGTGTCTGGTGTATTACCTTGTCTGTGGTCAGTGTACACTTCATTAACTATGAAACGTGGCAGCAGTCTTACCTTGGTTGAATACACTATATGTCTATCTTAAAAGCTCTACCATAGTGGAAACCATGCAAGATAAAATTGCTGACTTCCTGGATAAATATAATATGTAATTATATTTTAAGGGATCAGGACTATGTAGATGAATATAGAATTGATCCACTTGTATTTACCTGGAAAGTGTATGGTGTGTCAAAAAGAGAAAAAAATCACTCCCAGCTACCCTGGTTCGGATTGAATCTCTTTCAATTCATATCACTTGACTGATACCTGTGTACAAGTCGGTATAATTATATGTCTCTGATAAATTTTTAAAATTCAATTTTCTATATTTCTAATTTGACTAAAATTGTAAATTTTTAAAGATACGAGGATTCGAAAGAAAATTTAGGATATATATGTATACAAATAACATATAATATTATATATATATATACATACAAATTTAATATATATATATATATATATTAAATCCTTTAATTATCGAATCCAAATCTTAAATTTTCTTTCGAATCCTCGCCCCTTTAAAAATGTACAATTTTAGTTAAATTAGAAATATTTAAAATTGAATCTTAAAAAGTTACCGCTGACGAATTCTATTTTGTTTGTCATGTCTATTACATCATAAGTAATAGAGAGAACACATTTTTTTAAATTGCATTAATATAATTTTGTATTTTTTTGGTTATTTTGTTACGCTCCCAACTACGCAAGTCTATATAATTCCTTTCGCCAATTGATTACAATAATAATTATTTTCATTTTTCAGTCAAGATCTTTATATTTGTATTCAAGATATTTTTTGAGATTTTTACGAATCTCGTGAATACCATAGGATTCGAGTGTCCCCTCTTTAACATAGACTTTACGTATCATTCTACAATTTCTCTACGTAGAGAGTCAGTTTACAGATTTTAAGTGTCCCTGGTTCACTTTCCAGCCATAGCAAAATAGTATCTGGCCCTGTAAAACCACATTTTAGAAAACATTATAAAAATGTTTGTATGCAAGGAGCGTTATATAAGATAAGCCTTGAAAAGAAATGTTGTTATTGGTTCATATAAATATGAGAACATTAAAAAATAGTCAAAACAATAGTCTAAGGTTTGGGAAACGTGATATAATGAAAATTTTCAAAGAGTAAATTGAAAAAAGGTTTAAAAAATATATGGTAATTGAAACATAAGATATAGTAAAAATAGTTTTATTCCTTTTCACTAAAGAGTACAAGGTGTCTCAAAAGTAACTGTGTAGTAAAGTAACACGTACCTCAAAGCAGTCATTCCTATAACAGATGTTGGAAATGTCCCCCACGGGCTTGAAGATATGTCTGGACAAGTCTCTTCATATCATATCGCATGAAAAGACGTGTCCAGACATGTAACTACGAGGTACGTGATACTTCACTAAACAGTTAATCTTTGGGATAATCTGTAGAAACCTGATTGGTGGCCACACGATCTAGGGTGATATTCTTGTAATGGATTGGATCACCAGTGATGGGTAGGTCGAGGTGCGAATCTTAGCTGATTGCACTAAGGTAAGTTTATCCCAATGTGAGTTATCAGTGTGATTTTACCATCCTCTCTCCAATCTAATGTGTGTCAATCTACTCTCAGTTACCTTACCAAAATAGTATGTCGCTACCCACTTCAGTAGTCGAACGGTCTAAGGCGTCACTCTCGTGTTAAACTAGCCCACTGATGAAGGAGAGATTGGGTTAAGAATGCCGGTCGGGCCTACTAAGGGTGGTTTATCCTAAATTGTTTCCTACTTTCCCTCCAAGTAAATGGGGGTAGATTACCTCTGAAATGCTTCCTTCCTCATCCTTATCAGGCTAGCCCGTAAGAGTAATTATCACATGTGCGTATAACTTGAACGGGTAGTAAAACGCGGGGATGGAAATAAAAAAAGTCATTAATAACTTCAGTTTTTAACATATTTGTTAAAATAGTTACTAAAATATGAGGAAAGTTAACCATTCCTTGATTTTTTTACGAGTGTACATTTGAATCACCTTTTATAAAATACAAACATGCATTTACGTTCAACATTGATAACGTTTTATTGTAATGTTATTGTTGTTTATAAATATTGATATTATCTATAAAAAGTGACAGTTGAAGATCACATGATTGGACGTTTGGATAGGTGAAAATATAACTAGTAGCGTTTTATAGCTATCAGATAGGTCCATTCGTGAGTAAATTGGGGTACAAGCAGATCCTTAAAGTGAAAAAAAAATAATACAATTTAAGGGAAAATACAGATTATCTGTTTAGTTTTATAACACACAACTCTGTATATTTTATTTAAAAACGCGAAATTATTATTTATTTCAACTTAAGTAAATAAATAGTAATATAACAATGTGCATTGTTAGTTTTTAAAATCCATCTAATATTGATTTTTAACCAAATAAAATGTAGTATGTAAAACACACCTGCATTTTCTCTGCGAATATAATTGGCAGATAATAACTTTGGCTTTCTGTGTCATTTGAAAAATTACTTAAACAGTTATACTCCTCATATGCACATCCATATTCTGATTAGTAAGACACCTTTTTTAACAGTCACAAAAGCTACCCAAACAATTTTTATATAGTCATATATCAAGTCATGTTATCTACAGTGGTCACTTTTTAGAGATATTTTAAATTACCTATAACATAATACCGACATTATAATAAAGGTACTAAATATTGACACCCGCTTTGGTGGCCGCATTGTCTATGGTGCTACCGTTGCAGTCCACTAGCCTACCAATGATGGGAAGATCAAGGTTCGAATCTCGGTCGGTTGTACTGAGTTGTTTCCAAAAATTGTTTTTCACTCTACCTCAACGCAAATGCTGGTACACATCCTATAAACATAGCCTTCCTCACCCATAAAACCATTAGTATAATTAGTACATAAGCGTACAGCCCGAAGGAGTAGTAAGACGTGGTGCTAGATAAATGTTGGTATTTCTCAGAAAACAGTTTGTAGTAGCTTCTTTCATAAAAATGGGTGACCTGGCGGTCTAGGGGTAAGGTGTCAGACTTCTGTGCTGGGGTCCGGGGTTCAATCCTCGGTCCCGGCACGGATTTATCTGATTACCAAACCCTTCCTTCACCTCTGACAAGACGTGTATTAATCACAACTTGTGAATGTGAGGAATGCCAGGCCTCCACCGTGGTTCGGATTCCACGTTAAACTGTAGGAACTCCATTTCATCTCACAATCACCCTACCATTACACATTAATTAGCGTAAGTGCGTATAACCCGAATGGGTAGTAAGACGCGATGCTAATAATAATAATTCTTTCATAAAATTATCATTAAATTTTCTACTTGTTTCCATAGCAACAGATCCTTTCGTTGCCATTGATACTTTTATTTTGACATGCACGCACACATTTACTTTGCTGTGATTGGTAGTCCTTAGCAGTCCGTATCGACTAGTCCTCAGAAAAGAGTTGAGTCAATTTCTACGGAGTGGTAAGCGCTTATAGATAAGGATGCTGTACACAGATTAATCTGTTCATGTGTAGTCGATCTCTTAGGGAGTACTAAGTACCTTACGGATACGGAGTTTGTGGACGGGGCTTAACAGTCGGGATCTGAACAGTGAACCCCGAGCTCTGCTCAACTGGAAAACAAGACTAGATTATATTAATATTTTATCTGAGTCCTTACTATATAATATATAGTTTCAACTCTCATAAAAAGATCGAAATTGTCGTGAATGGATACTAGATACTGTATGGGTGTGTTTAGAAATATGGTCCTGCGAGAGCCGGATACTATCCACGACGGTATCGGCCCTCCCGAATGGCGACTGACCCTCTGCCTGATCTTCTCCTGGATCTGCGTCTTCCTCGTCTGTGTCAGGGGTGTGAAGAGTTCGGGCAAGGCATCATATTTCCTGGCGCTCTTCCCTTACGTCATCATGATCACCTTGCTCATCAAGGGGTGTACGTTGGAAGGGGCGGGGAAAGGGGTCCTCTTCTTCATCACACCCCAGTGGGAGGAGCTCCTCAACCCCAACGTGAGTGTCCCCCACTAACATCGCTCTTAAATAACTTAAGAGGATGATCAAGAGTCCTCCCATGAAAATTGATCTTAAGTAACTTAATTAATTAAATTAATATTTAGCACCACGTCTTACTACCCGTTCGGATTATACGCTTTAAGTATTATTTACGCTAATGGATTGGAAGGTTGAATTAGAGGAAGTGAACCCGCATTTGCGTGAAGGGAGAGTGGAAAACCATTTAGGAAAAACCACCCCCAGTTCACCCAACCGAGATTTGAACCTCGATCTCCCCGTCCTCAGCAGTCGAGCTCAACACGACAAGCGCGTTAGCCAACTACGCCACCGAGGCGGGTAGTCTTTAAATAGTAATTATATGTTCTGTATTTCGTTGATTTCGCCAATGCAATCGATTTAAGTATCTTAAATAGGGTTCAAGTTTACTCTCATTGGTGACCTGGCGGTCTAGGTGTTAAGGTGTCAGACTTCTATGCTGGCGGCCGGGGTTCAATCCTCGGTCCCAGCAAAGATTTATCTGATTACCAAACCCTTCCTTCACCTCTGACAAGACATCTTGTAAATGTGAGGAATGCCAGGTCTCCACCATGGTTCGGATTCCACGTTAAACTGTAGGTCCTTCATTTCATCTCACAATCACAATAATAATCAATAATAATAATAATAATAATAATAATAATACTCTCATTATCCGGTAGGTGGTGCCACACATTTAAAGGCAAAGTTTTCAGTGGCGTGAAAGGTTGGGAGGGGGTAGGGGAAAGGGTTGGAAGGGGGCAGACCACTATTTAAATAAAAAATATTAAAATAAAAGCCGGAGGCTGAAAAGTATCTGAACAACGAAATATTAAGTTTGAGTTTTTTTAGTGATCATTACAGTAAAAGTCAAGGGTATGAGTAGGCTACATGCAGGGTTATATTATACCATAGATCCCATATCATTATCATACATATACAACTTCTCTGTATAGTGTTCTTTAGTTTACACAGGACAGGCGTTTGAGGGGGGGGGGGGG